>JALPQI010008533.1:0-41726 GCA_025490895.1 Thaumatotibia leucotreta
CTTTTTTCAATCACTCGTTATAGAGACTGCTGCAAAATGAGAGGCACAAATATTTGAATTAATTATATTTTTTTTACTATATTTTAATATGTATTTATAAGTTAGCCAGTGCGTCGAACTTTCTGTTCGATGCAGAGGCATAGGGTGTATAGTTGCCGATTTCTAAGAATGAACTTTTGACAGTTATAGATTAGTCCTTATTAATATGAGGGTATGACTCACAATTTTTCCGAGTCTAAGCGTCATACATATTAATTAGGCTCATTTCTAAACTGTTCGTTCTTAGAAATCTGCAACTATAATTAATTAGGTCGTATGTACGGGTAATACAAACGTTTATGTGTAAGGGGGTTACTCTTTAACTGGATTTGAATTTATTAAACAAGTACCTGTCTGGAAGCCTACCGCTAAAATCGAAATGTGTGCCTGTGATTGAGTGACAGGGCCCGATCCTCGGCGCGCAAATTTCGAAGTTTGCAATAGCCTGGCAACACGTTCTGGCACATCAATGCATGAATATTCCATATTCATGTGTTCAGTGCAAATACACAATTTTGGGGCATGAAATTAGCAGTATTAGGCTCGCGAGTTTTGCTTGCTCCCTTGACCTGCTTCTCTCCGCGCTAATTTTAATGAATCAACTGGGTGAACATCTGAGCGTTTCAACCGCCTAATTTTGGTGGCATAATTTTTGCCGAAGTTTCTATTCGTTACAATGTGCTACTTTGTCATTTGAAGGGGTGCGGTACCTTATACAAATGACGAAGTATAACATTGGGACGTTTAGAAACTTCGGCAAAAATGATGCTACCAAAATAGGCGTTGAAACGCTCCGATATTCACCCAACTGATGAAATAATGTATGTATGTAATGTATGTATGTAAATTCTTTATTGTACACAAAACATATGTAAAAATACACATAACAATTAAGACAGGTACAAAGGCGAACTTATTCCTGTAAAGGATCTCTTCCAACCTTTGAGCAAAATAGTGAACTATAATATGAAACAAGAGATAGACAAACAAACGTGTGTGTGTATAGTGGTGAAATTTGAATGATATAAAAATAAATAAATAAAATAAATATCTTGGGAGATCTTACACAAATCAACCGAACCGAGGTTATATTGATATGATATCAATATAACCTCGTCCTGCCCGTTTACTAAGTTTGAGCTATAGAAATTTAAACCTAATTAAAGTATATACCTACTACACTAAATTAATTTATAGTTACAATATAAAATACATATATGTATACATGTAGGTATTACATATATCTAAAATTAAAATATTCAACGATTTCACAAACTGTCGGAGAGCCACAACTTCTAAGATTCTAATTAGTTGCAATATTATACCCATCGTACAGTCGCCATCAGATATATCGTAGCATTCGGAGCATTCAAAAATATCAGATCAAGCCTTATTGCCAGTGCGGGCTCAGTGTTTGATAATGGAGACCTACCCCCTTATTCATAAACGTTTGTTAACTTAACAAGCCGCTAATAATTGTTTGTCCCTTTCGGTCTTAACAATGTGTCCATAAGAGAGCAAAAGGGACACACAATTATTAGCGGCTTGTTAAGTTTGCAGACGTTTATGAATTAGGGGGCTAGGCTCTCTGAAACATGTCGCGCGTAGTGACTAAATACACGTTTAATTACATTTATAGTTCTTGTTTCTGAGGAATATTAAATTCAGTAAAATACAGTTCCCAATTCCATTTTAACTTCAATAACCAGGTCACGTATTGAATACCCTAGTTTCAAATAATAAGCGAAACTCCGAATAGGTAGGTATATTGTCATTTCGGTAGTAGTAAAATACGGCGATGAGCAAAAGTAAAAAAAAATGTAACGAATGTTATTAAAATTCAAACTTGATAATTAGCAGTGGTCGGATATCCCGGTGGGTATAACAAGGGGTGAATGACCTCAAACATTAGACTAATATGGATATACCACGGGATTCCACAAAATTACATCCAGTAAAGTTTAGTAATATTTTGTAACGCAAAATAAGTGCATGTACATACAAGCGTTTATTATTATGCGATTTCGAAAATTATTTTAAAAGATAGGTTATAAATTTTGTTTAATATGGACCTTAGTACCAAATAGCCTTTTGGTATGAATATCCTTAAATAAAAGAGTTTAGCTTTAAAAATAGAAGCTTTTTACTAAGGCACAATAGGTTCCACTTCTAGAAATTGCGAACGTAAAAATCAGAAATATCATATAATACACGATTATTTTAATCCGTGATCAGGATTAAAACAATATCCATACCCAGCCTAAATTAAACATTTTTGGTTTGGTCTCCCGCAGATACCTCAAAATTTTATTAATTTAAAGTTAAAGAAAAATTGTATCCAATAACCACTGAATGGTACAGGGTCTTCCTGAGGTCATCAATTACTAAGTTAGAAAAAATATACCTGGTTACGGATTAAACATCCTCGTGTATGTAACATAAAATCAAACATTTTTAAGCATGAAGACTTGACACACCTATGCAGATACATTAGAGTAAATAATATATGTATTTTATGAAAGAATTACGGCTTACTAGGTTCTATAAAGTTAAAATAGCATAGGTATAATTATTTTCTCTAGATTCTCTATTTTCAATCGATTCCTTTCCACATCTAAAATTCATTTGTACGCCGAAAAAGTCCTTTCCACTCCTACGGATGTCAGTGGAGCAAATATGTCATCAAGTGCGGTATTATTTTGAAATTTGGTCTACATATTCTCTAATGTCATCCAAATCTGGATTTCGTGCCATTACTGTTTCTAATTTAATCTGTGTAGCCATATTCAATACTTTTGTAAAGGGGTGTTTTCACAAACCGTTGTTCAAAACATTTTTTTTAATTCGGACAAGTTTGGGATTGTTCGACTTAGGATCACGAGCTCTTTCAATCCTACTAGGAGAAAAAAAGTGTACAAAAATGTTTTTTTTTTTCTATTACGCTATCATTTTTATAGACTTCGTATGGCAATAGCGTAATGGAAGAAAATTACGAAAATTGTGGGACAGTTTTTTTCACCTATCAGAATTAAAAGAGCTCGTGATCCTGAGTCGAACAAGCCCAAACTTGTCCGAATCATCGCACCGCTCGCCACCGACTGGGCGCTCATCCTCACACCTTGCAACCTAAATGGTCGCGCACCGTGCGGCTTCAGAGGAACTTCCTCCCGCGGACGGTCCGTCTGTGGAATGAGCTCCCTGCCGAGGTTTTCCCGTTGGACTACAGTATGGGGTTCTTCAAAAGAGGAGTGTACAAGTTCTTATTGGGTCGGCAACGCGCATGTGACACCCCTGGGGTTGCAGGCGCCTATAGGCTACGGTGACTGCTTTCCATCAGGCGGGCCGTATGCTTGTTTGCCACCGACGCGGTATAAAAAAATAAAATAAAAAAAAGTGTTTTGAACAACGGTTCGTGAAAACGCCCAAAGATTTCGTTTATGTTCGCAATTTGAGCTGCCTTTTTAAGTATACCTATATATCTATTTTTTTTTCAAACTAAACCCGGGAATTTAGGCCATATCCATATTAACTTTTCTACTTGGTATCCCCTGGTGTTGCACCGGGATATCCGACCACTGATAATTAGACATTACGACACAAGTGCAAAAAATATGAAAATGTAAACGAGTGGCGATGTTTTAAAACACGACCGATAGGGAGTGTTTTAAATCGACACGAATTACGAGTTTCGTTTTTGCACGTGTCTTGTACGACGTTTTTTAGTATAGATGGCCCTCCGAAGTTTTGGACCTGACGTAAAATGACACACTTCTCGCACTAGAGCCTAAAAAAGGCACCATCTGTACTAATAAAACTAATTTTAGTTCAATTGCTTTCGAATGTAATACTCTTCTAGAATCGAAGGAAATGATACCTACTAACAACGAATCGTTAATGTAAAACAATACCTACCATAAAACAACGATTCGTTACTCGGATTGCATTTAATTAAATGCAAAACTTTACCTCGAATCCCAGTAGAGAAGTATTGATTGCAAACGGAAAGCGGACCCAGAAGTACACAAATGTTGGTAATGTTATGTATGAAAATTTACTGTTTCTAGTAATAAAAAAGGTTGAAGTAGTTATATATGTAGTACCTAAATTGAAAAGATATTGGTGCAGTCAAAATAATCGGTCAGCCGTATGCCTATGGATACGGTTATGACAGAAAACCCGGCGTTCAGAATTGCATGGGCATTTTATGAATGAATTCATTCATAAACTGTCCATGCAATTTTGAACCCGACTATACCTAGCAGTCAACGTGAGCATATAGTTTGATGCATCATACTATTTGCCTGGTACAGCCAAGGACGTAAATAAATATACATTTACAGAATTTTGATCCTCATACTCTAAACATAAGTAAACAAGTATTTACATATTTTGGCCTTGACTGTACTGTATGTCTCAGTACATACAGTTATTAGTATATTTGTTGCTTTGCAAGAACATCTATTTATTTATTACCGAGAAGACTTCTAATTTATTTAGTTACCCTAACTCATTAAACTACTTCCAGACGTAAACTGCGGCGGCCTAACCCCGATCCAAGATGGCGACGTGACCCTCACCGACGGGCGTACCACCCACGGCGCGCGCGCCGCCTACTCCTGCCGCGAGAACCACACTCTCGTCGGAGACGCCGAGCGGTTCTGCGGAGACGAGGGCCTCTGGACTGGCTCTGCCCCTAAGTGCCTCTTCGACTGGTGCCCTGAACCGCCTCCTGTGTCGGGAGCCACTGTCGAAGTGGGCGGCCACAAGGCGGGCTCGCTCGCGACTTACACTTGCCAGAATGGATTCATACTGTTTGGACAACCGGTGAGATTTCATTTCTAGATTTTTTTTCTTCCTTCAGAAATCAGGCCGTGATGTGACGTGCGGTGATGGCAATAAGAATACATTTGTCACTACCCCAACTTCCCGTGGGAGTCGTAATAGTCGGCTAAGGGATTGTGTCAGTGATCGATGATGGGCAGCAGCATCATGAATTATAGTGGACACACTACTGTGATCGCCAACCGCCGTGCGTCCATACGCACAGTCTAAGGAGTGGCTCTTGTCGAGCAGCAGACTGATATAGGCTGATGATGTATGTATAAGTAAAGTATGAACCAGCCTCTGCGGCGACAAGGGCATTAGTGTATCTTCAGTCGGTGTCCTGAAATTCCATTGAGGTTGGAGCCACGGTGGAAATGGGCAGATAAGGCAGGCTCGTTCGTGACTTAAATGGCAGAATGGATTCATACGGTTTGGACGGCTAGTGAGAATAACAATTCTAAATTTAGAACAGCCCTAGAGACGTGAATCGCATTTGCGGAAAGGACGAATCGAATGAGGTCACTCTCAAATCTCTCAATAGCCTCCTAGTCACTACGAGTATAGTAGTCCAAACATATTCAGACTTCGGAGACAGGACCTGTCCTGTCTCCGAAGGTTGAGATAATACCTGTATTATCTCAACCTATGATACCTTGTCGTCGCGTGACTATATCGCGTGCTATGAGGCACATCAAATAATTGTGTTGTAAAAGTGACCATATTTTCCTAAAGTACCATATTATAGGATATAGGTACCTAGCAGGCACGCAACGTTATGTTACGTCACAGTTTTTAGTAAAAATTTACAAAATATTGGGCGCAAATCATCTGCAGTTTGAAATACTTAACCCGTCAAAGACTAAATAATGAAATCATCGATACTTTGACTACGGTAACGCAATAAAAGATACCAAAGGCCAGGAACGTCGAAGTTAAATTGAAAATGCAGTGAAAGGTGGAACTCAAAATATGGTAATTTCGTTTGGATTCGACCTTCCCTTTGACAGGACTCAAATTATTTAATTTGATATCAGCTTTGACATGCTGCCATCGATGCAATTAAGTGACTAATGGTTCTTACTGCAACGGTTCTAAATTAATGGAGCACATTGATGTTATTCGTAATATTAGGTACGTGATGGCTATCTTTTCAATTGTATTCTGATTGGTTCGCAAGTTCTTGAGTGAACTAATTCAAAAAGTGAATCAAAGTTCGCAGTTAAACTATTTACAACTCATTTTATAAGCGGAATTCTCTTTTCTACCTTCGAGACTTCCACATATTCCGACTACAAGTTGTGAATTGTTATGAAATCACGAGAATTCCTGTTTGTAATTTCCCCAAACATGCACTTAAGATTTCGAAGTTCCGTGGAACTCGGAATGAAAAGCATTTTGCTTTTACGTTATTAAGTTGGACCGTTTTCTCGGGTACGTATATTAATTGACTCTTGGCTTATGGCAGCGCATGTACTTAGTGGTACTTAATTGTGTCATTTATGCCACTTCACATTTACATAGGTTTTTATCAGAATGTGACTGCAATGATAGCGAGATTCAAAACACATAGAAATAAAATCAAAATACTGCATCTGGATTTTGAACAAAGTATTTGATGAATTATCGTGATGTTCAACTTGCATTGATAGGAATGCTACTTACTAATAGCACTCTTAAACCCATTATTCATCCTTAGTTGTCTTATCTTCTAGACAACTTTAGAAATGTCTTATGTCTGTATATAATCAAAACTGATATACGAGCTTTGTATTTGCTTTTTAGTATTTTTTGCTTTAATTCTGTCAGAGGAAAACATGGTAGTTTTAGGGCAAAGAGGTGTAGTTATGAGGAATTCAGTCAAATCATATAACACTCCTCCTCCTCCCTCCTCCTCTCTTGTCAGCCTCCGTAGCCTAGTTGGTAGTGACCCTGCCTACGAAGCTGGAGGTTCCGGGTTCGAATCCCGGCGAGGGCATTCTTTGTGTATTTATTTATCACAAATGTTTGTTCCTTGGTCATGGCTGTGTATGTATCTAAGTATCTATACGTATCTATCTATTATATATATCGTCGCCTGGTACCCACAACACAAGCCTTAATTGAGCTTACCGTGGGACTAGGTTGATTTGTGTAAGATGTCCCAAGATATTTTTTTTTTTTTTTATTTATTTACTTATTATATGATTTGACTATGATAGTGTAAGAGTTGTAAGAATTCAAATTTAGAATGCCTGTTACTTTGTAAACACACAATATCACTGGGCCTTAAGGACTTGGTTATTAGTCCCATGTAAATGAACCCGGAATGTAGAGTGGCGACTACGTACCGAATGGGGCAGCGTGGGCCCCACAAGGTGGACTGCTGACCTGGTGAAGGCTGGATGCAGGTATCTTTGGACATCTTTCGGTTGATTTGATGATGATGATGATGACAAAATTAACCCATTATAGTGTTTAGCTCGAGCGATTTGCCAACGCGAGCGTTGGCAAATGAACGCAATGACCCGTTGCCTGAGGGTGCCTAGTCTACCCTTCGGTCTAGACGATCTTTCCCCTCTTCATTAATTAATTGACGGTATTTGAAGGGTTGAACAGTCATACTACATACATACTCTTTGATTGATACGTAGGTAAACGAAGTTATACGAGTAAAAATGCAATCTAATAGACATGAGTTTTTCTCATAAATTTTGTACGTAGGTTTTTGCACGTCAACGATTGTGATAAAATTTGGTAGACTGGTAGAGTTCATAGTACTTACATAGTAGTATTCATAATTATAAACGTGACTGATGAAATATTGTATTAATTTTCATTGGAATATACAGTGTGTAAATCTAATACGGGCGATCAATTAAACCAGGCACGGAATTCATCAGTGTAATCACGGAAACGGATTACGAGGTTTTTTTTTAAGTTACACTTAATTACGACTCCACAGATTTTTTTTAAGATTTTTGGAGCAGCAATGTAGGTACGAACATTTGTTTTTATTGATATGGCAGACATGTCATCTGCTTTAGAAATTAACTGTCAACGAACTCAAGTTAACTTCAGTGTGTTGCTCTACTTTGCGCGCCGAATTATTTTGTATGGATAATTTTTTTACTCTAATTTTAAGTAAAAGTGATCTAAATGTACCTACTTATTATGTCCTAAACTAACACCCATTAAGAGCTTCGCCCGTATTAGACTTACACCCTGTATTCTGTCAATATGTAGATAAGCAACTAAATTGATGTTAAATCATAACATTTACCTATACTATAACAAAACACTAATTAAGCCAAAACAGTAATTTGCACAAGTCCATTCATGATTTCGCTGCACATCCATTGCGTTAATGGGAGCCACTATTGATTCCTGCTTTTGTTCTGTAGCCTAATGGCGCAGGTCCATCCCGCAATCCTAATATGCGGTTTTGTTCATTTGTAACACATATTAATTGCAAGCCGGATCGATCTGCTTTGTTGCCTTAATTAACATGCCAGCCCCAGGCTTTGGCTGAATGGGTTGAAAAGCAAATGTCAGTTGGCGGCACGATTCACACTGACCAGATAAAGTCGGGTCGTCGTTGAAGTACTTTCAATGTCATATTTTTATCTAGATTTTTTTCTAGCAGGTACGAGAGACTAAATCAAACATCGACGTAACTGTTATCGATGCGTACACCCTATTCCCATGAATATGCTAACTTCGTAAAATCAAGTAACTAAAAATTAGAGGACCCTTCCACGCTTCATTGTTATACTTCATATGAATGATTGCCTATGGCGTTAGAGTACCTATTTCTTATAAGTATTTGTTCTTTGCACAAAATACAAGGAATAAGAAAAATTATGTATCGTTTTGAATATGATTTGCACTCTTGTAGTTTATCTCTAAGTTACTGCGCATTTTTTTTTATTAAGTCATTTATCGACTACTACAAGATTTATCGTCAACATATGTCGATGTTTAATTTTGTCAATCTCTCGTTCCTGCTAGAAAAATATCGGGGTTTAGTTATCAACGTTTTTAAGTCTTCTGCTGGACATAGCCTCCTAATAGATTCCTACGCGTATAAAAGCATTAAAAGGTAATGCCCATAACCGCCACGCTGGGCAAGCGGTTTGATGATCGCAGTAGTGTGTCCGTCCACTATGGGTGCATTTCACGAAAAAGTCCACCCATGTCCCGTACGAACATGGTTTTTCTCAAAATTGTGGGTTTATCGAGGTCCTCTTTCGTGACTAGAGGAGTCGAAAATGACTCAAAAATATATGTAATATCTAAAAAATCGGAAGATAACTCAAATTATCGAAATATACACGCGTTTGTACGGGACAGCCCATGGAATGCTCCTATGATGACGCTGCTATCCATCATCAATTTTCATTAAAATAATAGGTGAAGTTATCTGGTCAGTGTGAATCGTACATTAATGAAACAATTTGATGCCTTCCTGATGCGCCCACCTAAATTTGTGGTCAGCAGGTTGTTAGTGAAAATGAAATGTGTACAATTTTCGAGTCAATCGGGTGGACGAGCATTATGACGTGGAAAATGGATTTAATAAATCTTATGTGTACCTGTAGTACCGTAGTGTACCGTAGTACTTTTGCAGCATTTTCTATGGAAAATAGCAGAGAACCCGAAATTTTTGGTCAAGTGTGTGTGTGAATTTTTGTGCCAGGATAATAGCGGACAATCCAAAGATTTTTTCGCGAATATTTTTTTTGCCCTTTTATGGGGATTTACGATCTATTTCGCAAGCAACGTACTATTGGTACTTTTGGCAACGTACCTACCACTCGTACTCGGCACGGAGCTTATTCTACGGACGAACCATTCACGGGAGGAAATTCCTTTGAAACCACACCTTGTTCGACCATTTGGATTGCAAGATTTAATGCTCCCTGTAGCATGACGCCTAAAAGTTAAAAATAATAATATAAGTCTCTCTCTAAAGCCATTAAATACAGTCGAGTGCATTAATATATAGACACATTTGTAAGGGATCAGTACAGATGTAGTGAGAAATGACTTGCCTTCGAAAACGTTCGTCAACGTCACAAAACAGAAAAAACAGTAGAAGCGTAATGTAAGCGCAGCGCGTGTGGCAATAGTAAGCAGCGCAAGGCTTACCTGCACAAAAGTTAACCACAGTAGGCCGTCAGTTCTCTAAGCGCGCTCACGTGAGATCGTTTTCGAATAAATCCGAAAAAGAATGTGCAAATATGCCTTTTTGTGCCGTTTTGGGCATGTCCATTAATCACGTCATACGATTTTGGCCTATTTTAGACCCCCCCATCCCCCATGGTGATACTTGGTGATATTTTCAGGACCCCCCCCCCCCCTAGCCAATATGACGTGTAATTTTTGTCCATTTTAATAACACTTCAGTTTCCGTACTTTATTAAGCACACGTGATGGAAAAAACTTTTTTACAAACTACGAGGTAAATGTCCGCGAAATTTCAAAACTCAGATCAGGATTTGACATCTGGTTATGTTTTAAAAGAAGAATACTGTTCAGCAGAGAGTAACAAAAAATTACACGTGACTTGTCCGATGACCCCCCCTCCCCTATGGTGATAATTGGTGATTTTTTGTTGACCTCCCCCTCCCCATATACAGTATGACGTGATTAATGGACAAGCCCTTTGGGATGTAAAAGTAACAGCCAGAAGTCAAACCTCACCAATGAAGGTATTTCATACCACCGGAAGTTCTTAATTTGTTAATATTTTAATATTTTCTAAAATATTTCGTCTTCCGCAAGATGTTTGTACTACACTAAATAAGAAACAACTTTATATGCCAATAATAAGGTCGTTTTTTATTTGGCATGAAACTATGGAAATTTGTAGAATTTCGGAACGATAGGCTGAGTAGCGGCCAATGCGAGGAAAGGGTCCAAAAAGGTATCGATATCGATATTTTATTTCGTCGATATACCTACATTAGTTGTCTTGAGCCGATTAAGTGAAAAAAATTGAAACTTGTTCTCTATAATCTTTATTTATTTAATCGGGTTTCCGACTGTCATCGTCATCATCATCATCATCTCAACCTTTTGGTGCCAGCTGCAGCTGCAGTAGGCCTACGTATCATCATATTATAATATTGTGGATATTAAGGTTTCGTGGCCAAATCATAGTTTCGCCATGTCCGCCCGACTGTCATCAACATCATCATCTCAACCTTTTGCTGCCAGCTGCTGAGCGTAGGCCTGCATGTCATCCAATTATAATATTGTGGATATTAGGGTTTCGTGGCCAAATCATAGTTTCGCCATGTCCGCCCGACTGTCATCGTCATCATCATCATCATCTCAACCTTTTGCTGCCAGCTGCTGAGCGTAGGCCTGCATGTCATCCAATTATAATATTGTGGATATTAGGGTTTCGTTGCCAAATCATAGTTTCGCTATGTCCACCCGACTGTCATTGTCGTCATTATCATCATCACCTTAAGACTACAACCTTACCTACTGCTTAGTATAGATCCCCACATCCTCATATTATAATATTGTGAATGTTAAGGTTCTATTGTCAAATTATAGTTTCGCCATGTCTGCCCGACTGTCATCGTCATCATCATCATCATCATCTCAGCCTTTTGCTGCTAGCTGCTGAGTGTAGGTCTGCTTATCATAATATTATAATATTGTAGATATTAAGGTTTCGTTGCCAAAACATAGTTTCACCATTTCCGCCCGAATGTCATCGTCATCATCATCATCTCAGCCTTACTTACTGTGAGCATGAGCATATCCTAATATTATAATATTATGGGTGTGAATTTTAAGGTACCGTTCTCAAATTATCGTTATCATTGTCTGCCCGACTGTCCATCTGTCTGTTTTTAATCATTCAAAAGGTTATGAATTAATTATTTGTTATATATTATAAATTATAATTATAATAAAAGATGTGCTTATTGAACATTCTCGATTACAGTACAGAGGTTCGATGTCATATCTGATATTGGGCCTCTTGTATGCAGATGTCATTTTAATCAAAATGACAATTTAAATATTGATTTTTTAATATTAATTGTATATTTTGAAAATTATTTTTAAATAAACGCGTAACTACCCGTTTAAATTGATTTTTTATTTTAATTGAAGAGTAAGTACCTAATATTTATTTATGCTGAATAACATTTTGATGTTATCATTCACAGTAACATCGATATATTTTTAGTCAATAAAATATTTTGCTACATCACTTTCGTATAAATGCCCCGAGTATTCCAGGTATGGTGATCGGATTAAAAATGAGACCATTCGCAGCAGAACCAAAGTAACCGAAATAGCTAGCTCCGAAACGCTAAACTGAAGTGGCAGTGGACGGGGCACATTGCGTGTAAAACCGATGGCCGTTGGGGCGGGAAGGTTCTTGAGTGGCGGCCACGTACCGGAAGGCGTAGCGTGGGTAGGCCCACCACAAGGTGGACTGATGACCTGGTGAAGGTCGCAGGAGTCCGCTGGATGCGGGTGGCGCAGGACCGGTCATTGTGGCAATCTTTGGGGGAGGCCTATGTTCAGCAGTGGACGTCTTTCGGCTGATATGATGATGATGATGATGATGAAAAACCAAAGCAAATCGAAGAAATGTACTTTTTCATCACACTTGCTTTGTAAGCGCCCCATTGCTTGCATGCGTCGCGGGAGTATTCCCTAGGGAGTTATAGAAAAGTTGGTTCGTCATTTAACAATATTTTGTCTTAAAACATTTTTTTTTGCTTAGAAGTGTGATGAAAAACATTGTATGCATCACGGTCGGTAAGCGAAATACTAACTCGAGTCATTAAAATCTAACACTCTAGTTAGTAATACCGTAATTACCTCCCTAGACGCCCAATGCTATTACTTCATATATATATATAATTATATATATTTTATCGATATAATACCGACTCTTGCACAGCACTATGACGCTTGTTAGCCATAACGTGCAAAAAGCAGCCTATCTCTTTTACTCTTGGGAAATGCCACGTATGTGGGAGAGAGAACAAGGATTCGCCATCTATTGGGGAGTTGCTGAACTATTGAGTTTTAGTTATTAAACAGACATATGCTACTCGACGCTAGATGGCAACACTCTCTTTGCAAGTTAGTAGTAGCAAGCGAAACGTCGTAAGTAATAAAACGAGTAGTATAATTTTGCTTTTGTCGCATTCGAAATAAAGTTTATTTTTGTATAAGATTTTATAACCAATAAGCTTTCAGATACTTCTGTGTGCATGTTTGCGCCAGTGTGAGTGTGGCGACATCGGTTCTCTTGAGAATCGGGGTATAAGCCACTTCTACGTTATTTTTTGTTCTGTGGTCAACGTCATGCTGTTTCAGTCTATCTCACTGAGACTGACAGTAATAGCTGTCATGCTACTTCAGTCAGACTCGGTGACACTGCCTGAAACAGCATGTGTTTACGAACGTTTCCGAAGGCAAGTAATTTCTCACTACACCTGTATGGAGAAGTGTATATATATTAATGCCCTTGACTGTACATACCTAGACTAAAGTCAGTAACTATCTAGACCCCGTTGTAAACGGCACCCTAGGTTAGGTTTTTTATAATGTGTTTATACGAGTACATGTTCTGTATTGTTTTTGTATGTTTTATTGTATTTTATTTTTATAACCATATTATAAAAACCTAACAAAAGATGATAAATATAAATGAAAAGATAATAATGTACCCTCCCCCTCAGAGCGTGACGTGCACCCTGGGCGGCGTGTGGTCCGGCACGCCTCCCTCCTGCAAGTACGTGGACTGCGGAACACCAGCGCAAGTCCACAAGGGCTCCTTCCGACTCCTGAACGGGACCACCACTTACGGCTCCGTGGCACAGTTTGGCTGTGAACCTGACTATTGGTTGGCAGGCGCTGAAACGCTGACGTGCAACAGGGACGGGAAGTGGAGCCATGATATACCTTCTTGCGAATGTGAGTACCCTAAAGCATACCGGTCCTTTACTATCCTGAACAGAATCGCTATTATTTTTTTATTTATTTTTATTACAAAAATTTTCGCAGCATTACAGTAAACACCAAGTCACTGCGAACTAAAAATTTACACATCAAATAAAAAAACTTAAAACTAGCTAGATTTAGGCGACGTAACGACGTGGCCCCGTTGCGTCGCCTGATCTGGCGTAGGATTCGGCAGATTGCCTCGGAACTGCCGAAACACGACGCCCTTCGGCCAGAAGTCAGCACTCGCTATGTGCGACTGTTAGCTGACGGATGCTGAGAGCACTGTCTCATTACCCATCAGTACGAGCAACAGAGATGGAAAGTGGAGCCAGAATGTATACCCTCGTGTGAATATGATTAAGTAGACGAAAGACTTCTTTGGACTTATCAGTGAGCCTACTTATGGCTCGATGGCTCTTTTTTTGCTGCGTGCCGTATTATTGCCTGTCGAGCGTTGAGACTTGCAATAGGGTTGGGAAGCGGAGGCTGATATACATACGTATAAATGTGATTAGACTGATTAGGCCAGCCTAACGCTTGTAAGTTCTTACGTAACTTGTAGGGACTGAGTTATATTAAGGAACGAGAGGTGAATATCACCATCTCATTCCTTAGTATAGCTCTGTCCTTTCGACTTACGTAAGAACTCACGGGTGTAATCTCGGCTTAAGGTAGACTACTACTATGACTGGTTATGACTGGCTTCTTGTGGGTCTACTTATGGCCCGATGGCTTGCCACGTTCAAATAAACAGAATGGACAAGAGTTACGAATTTCCTTTTCGCATATGTATCGTACAACGTTTTTCAGTACAGGGCGGCTACCACAATCTACTAATTCGATTCAGTTTAGGACCTAATCTAAATCGCGATGTGTTAGTTCCATAGAAGAACTGTCAAAAATTGACAAGCCGAACCTAAACTGAATAATGTTTAAGAGATCATTGTCGCCCACCTGGTGGCCCTTAGAAGTTTCGAATTGACAAGAATAGGGATGATGACTGTAGTTAAAATAAATTATTTAACATTATACACGACATAATACACGAAGAAATTATTACTATGATGTAGATTGCAATATTTTTTGTACTTTACTTCTATTTAATAAATTGAAAATAACTTAAAAGAGTAGGTCATTTGGCAGTACTCAAACGTGACGTCACTTTTGAGTATTTCATATAAAATTCCATTGTGGTGATCGTTTTGACAGTTCAAAAAAAGATGCAGATTTGACTTGCCAGTCATCATGCCTATTATCCTCTTCTCGCACTACCTACTTAGGTTAATTTGTTCAATCAATACTTACTTCAACTCCTGTTTCAGTGATAACGTGCGCGGACCCCGAAGTCCCGGCCGGCGGCTACATGGAGGCCTACGACTACAACGTGCACTCGACCATCGACTTCCACTGCGAGGCCGGACACCTGCTCGTCGGCGAGCGCAGCCTCTCGTGCCAGCAGGACGGCGAGTGGTCGGGCGAGTCGCCCAAGTGCGAGTGTGAGTTACTTGCATGTTTATTGGTTACTGTCCTTAGTTGAGCGAGCGATAGCTCAAGCGTCGGGCGAGTGAAAGTTACTTCTTCTTCTCTGTCGTTTCGCTCTTGGCAGAGCGGTCGTGGTCACGTTGGGGCGTCCACGTCGGTGGTAGAGGCGGTCACAGCTCTTCGCACGACCTCCCGCCATCTCTCCCTGTTGGCCGACTGTCTGGCGCATTCAGCTGGCTTCCTACTGCGGATTTGACTTGGTCAGTCCAGCGCATAGGTGATCTGCCGCGCGATCTGGTTACTTGCATGTTTAATATTGACATTGATTAGTTGATCAGGGTGCTTAGACAAGTTGCCAATCGCTAACGCTTAATCATCAATCGTAAACGCAAGGCAGCTACCTGTATTTGTCGCACTAATATGAAAGAATGACAGAGAGAGAAAACTACGATACGCTACTAAGCGTTAGCGATTGACAACTTGGCTAAGCATTCAGCTCATACTAAGCGAAGTCTTCCACTGCGAGGCCGGACACCTGCTCGTGGGCGAGCGCAGCCTCTCGTGCCAGCAGGACGGCGAGTGGTCGGGCGAGTCGCCCAAGTGCGAGTGTGAGTTACTTGCATGTTTAGTGTTTACCTGCGACCATATATAACATGGACGTCTAACGCCAGCTCAAAAATGCCCCGTAAAACAGTTGTTCAATTGTGCCAAGATGGGCAGGACATAGCGTTTTTCTTAACACCGCGCATATTTCAGCGCAACATGACTGACAAATGTTTATAGAATATAGCCAATCAAAACTTTGATGGACCAATCACAACTATTTTTAAATGGCTGTTAAGTTTTTATAGGTTGACATTGAAATTCATTGCCGTGATGCATTGAAGAGGGGGTGACACATGTCAACTAAAGGGGATTGGGTATTTTTGTATGGACTAGTGGCGTCATTTTTTTTTTCAGCGGCAATCGTTTATGTTACTACTATTTTGTAGTGCTACCTTAGACTAGCTTATTTGCCGTAAGTAATATCGGAGCCAAGATATGACCCTTCAAACAATGTTATTGGACCAGTGAATATACCTAACTAAGACAGGTTTAGGAAACAGCTTAAGGTGCGTTTAAACCAAAAGAGCATTCGCTGTTCTAGCGCCCGTTCTACGAAATCCACCAATCACGTTTTGTGTACCGATTGAATTTCGTAGAGTGGGAGGTTAGAGCAGCGAATGCTCTTTTAGTTTGAACGCACCTTTAGATGACTACAGGCTTATTTAACTCGATAATACTACTAACAAAGATACAAGGATATTGCCCTTAAAGTATAATAGTTAATTTAACCGACTTAAAAAAAGAAGATCTAAGGTATACATATGAAAATACAACTATATTTTCTTAAGCGATTTCTCTGCTATCTGTTTAGTGAACATTAAAAATGTTGCAAAATGGGTTCAATAGACGGTTCACCCTCTGGCTACACCATAAGGAAACACATGTGTGATGCACACATGCAAAATGTTTTGACATATTTCCAAGTAGGAAATGTGCCTAATTAGATTAGTTTTTAGATTGGAATTATTACTAATGCTTTCTTATGTATACAACACATCATAAATGTGACATTATTTGGGATAAGGAGCCTTATTGTCAATGGCTCTTACGTCCGGTGACGTCGTATTTGTATACAAACATGGCTCATAATGCCGTAAGCGCCAATAACAATAACGTCCCTTTTCCCAGATAACGTCATTTGTAATTTTTAGTATTACTTTTTTACACATTTTCTGGCTCGTCGTAAACTTCATTCTCAATATTATCTTGGTGAATCACTCTCTCTAAAAACTGTGCCGGGGGATCAAGATGTTCTTGATACCTACCCCATCCCAAGAACCTATAATTGACATTACATGTGAGCAACAGCCTAAGGTCCTCTTCCCAACAACACATGAACAAAACTTTACTATAAAACTTTAAAGTATGATATCTCGGCTCCGATATAATTTAGCTATATGCACTCCATAATAAAATAAGTTTATTTTAAATTGCTCTTTTCAAATTTACCGCTTTCATGAGTGGCCGCCAAAATTTAAAAACGACGCCAACTTTACCCAAACCCCTTTCAGGACTGTTTTTGAAAAGCAATTTAGTACGTACGTACGTACGTACGTATTTTAAGATTGACAATGTATAATTAATACAAAATAAATAAATATGAAATACGACGTGCGGCTTCCATGTTTTATTCGTTCGTAGGTATTTACGTTCCTTAGTTGAGCGAGCGATACCTCAAGCGTCGGGCGAGTGAAAGTTACTTGCATGTTTGATCTTGACATTGATTAGTTGATCAGGGTGCTTAGACAAGTTGCCAATCGCTAACGCTTAATCGTCAATCGTAAACGCAAGGCAGCCACCTGCCTTTGTCGCACTAATATGAAAGAGTGACAGAGAGGGAAAACTACGATACGCTACTAAGCGTTAGCGATTGGCAACTTGGCGAAGCATTCAGCTCATACTAAGCGAAGTCTTCCACCGCGAGGCCGGACACCTGCTCGTGGGCGAGCGCAGCCTCTCGTGCCAGCAGGACGGCGAGTGGTCGGGCGAGTCGCCCAAGTGCGAGTGTGAGTTACTTGCATGTTTGGCGTTTATGGTCCTTAGTTGAGCGAGCGATGCTCAAGCGTCGGGCGAGTGAAAGTTACTTCTTCTTCTCTGTCGTTTCGCTCTTGGCAGAGCGGTCGTGGTCACGTTGAGGCGTCCACGTCGGTGGTAGAGGCGGTCACAGCTCTTCGCACGACCTCCCGCCATCTCTCCCTGTTGGCCGACTGTCTGACGCATTCAGCTATGTGGCTTCCTACTGCGGATTTGACTTGGTCAGTCTAGCGCATAGGTGATCTGCCGCGCGATCTGGTTACTTGCATGTTTAATATTGATATTGATTAGTTGATCAGGGTGCTTAGACAAGTTGCCAATCGCTAACGCTTAATCATCAATCGTAAACGCAAGGCAGCTACCTGTCTTTGTCGCACTAATTTGAAAGAGTGACAGAGAAGGAAAACTACGATACGCTACTAAGCGTTAGCGATTGGCAACTTGGCTAAGCATTCAGCTCATACTGAGCGAAGCTTCACGTGAGCGTACGGGTGAGTTGCCCAAGTGTGAGTGTAAGCTACTTGCATGTTTGGTCTTTACGTTCCTTACTTGAACAGCTGATACCAGAGCGATACATCAAGCTAGCCGTCGGGCGAGTTGCCCAAATGCGAGTGTAAATTACTTACATATTTGGTTTTGACATTGTTGAGTTGAACAGCTGATACAAATCAAAGCTTCACGTGATATTTCGGGTCAGTTGCACAAGCGCGATGTAAGTTACTTGCGTGTTTGGTCTGTACTTACGTTCCTTAGTTGAACAGGTGATACAGGTAAATTCACTAAAGCTGGCGCGAATGGAATGAATGAAATGAATGACACTTATCATTGTGTGTATGCGGTCGTCCTATACCAACCTGTATCTACTGTCATTAAGACATCCACACATAGTTACATTCTGTCACTTACTCGATCCATTCGTGCCAGCTTTCGTGAATTTACCTATAGTAGAGTGATACCTCAAGCTAGCCGTCGGGCGACTTGCACAAGTGCGAGTGCGAGTTACTTGCATGTTTGGTCTTGACATTGCTTTTGAACAGCTGATACTAAACGAACCTTGTTTGATGGTCTTGACACTGCTAGGTTGAAATCGGATGCCTAAAAGTAGCGCAAGTATTGAGGCGAGTGGTCTAAGTGAGAGTAGGAATTAATTTGCACGTTGTTTGGCACCATTAGTTCGTATGCAAATGCCACTACAGTTACATAACAGACTATACTGTTACTACCATCTGAATATTGTTTGAAGCTTCTGACCTATGAAAAATATTCAACGCAAAATTTTAAAGTTTTCTTGTCCACCTATATCTTCATCTCACTATTTATTCCCATCATTTTGATGTAGTTTCTCATAATATCTATACACATTTTCCATGGATTACCTTTCTTCTTACTCCTGCCCACATTCATACTTAGATATATAGTTCATATACTGTAATATTGTACTTTCGTAATACATTTTATAATTTAGAAGTCAGTTTTAGGTTTCAAAATGGCAACCCTTCATGTTTACATATAATAACAATTACAATACATGGTCCTAATTAATTATTGCTTCAGTTAAAGGACTTATAGGTATATTTTAATAGCAAAATTATGTCCGACCATCTCCCGTGTTAATTTTCCTGTAATATGGTTACAACGATCTAGAACCTATCAATATCGAATAACTATGTTAACACCATTACCGCGTTACTTAAAGTGGACTTTACTGCCATAAGCTTAGGGTCCAAAGTTAGAATACAGTGGTTACACCATGTAAAGATGTTCCGCCATAGCCGGAGGTGTTTACAATCTTCCGCTCTAATGATTCAGGTTACGGGGTAGATGTATCCTATACTTTATTGATTTAACTTGGGGACACGTGTATCAGCCTATTAGGTACTGGTCTCACCGCGAGCTACTAAGCTATGATTATGAACTATAGCCTATAAACACGGCGATATTTGCCCAGCTATCACCGCCGCGCGAGTAATGCCGTGTCTCTTTTATTTATGGGAGTGCGTATCTTTTGTTCGTGTTTATAGCTCATAGTTCATAGCTTAGTAGCTCGCGGTGAGACCAGTGCCTTAAGTACTAGAAGCATTATAGTCAGTGACATTTAAGAACGAACATTTGACAGTTTAAAAATGAGCATTAGATATAATATATTATGACGTTAAGTCTAACGGTTCATGATTCTGAATCGGAATAACATGGAATTAATAAATTAAAAATCATAGGTACTACTGTAAATAGAAATTCCCAGATATACCTAACTATGATATACATTATATCCGTATAATGGAATACACTACATTATAAGTAAACCGATTTCAATTACATATAGGTACGTCTCTAATTAAATCAATATGGATACGTTCGTATTTCCTTGATTTAGATGCGTATTTTAATAGAATTGTAATAAATAATTTTAGATACTTATAAGTTTTCTGTTGAAAGCTTTACATAGGCCACATGATGGAATACTGAAATATAAATATTAGTAGTTATTTGCGATAAATGTAGATAATTTCACTTACAAAGACGTGTGCTGTTCGTATTGTCATGGCATTACGGATGGCGTATGATCGTCCCGTTTTATCAATTTATCGCGGTACGTAATCACTTTCGCACTCGCCTAAATGCCTACTTGTTAGAACGTGGCGGCAACGACAAAAGATGAATATACGACAATAGACGCGGCACCATCATAAGCTTATACTCATAGGTTTTCTGTTTTGTGGTTTTGACAAATCTGCACGTTTTCGTAAATGGAACAAAGTATAATCAAAATGTATCAATAAAAGTTGTGATCTGCTTGAATTTTTACTATAATTAAAGCTTTGTTTCTTCTAGACGTGGACTGCGGCAAACTTCCTCCCCTGCCATACGGAGCGGCTGAGCTGTTAAACGGCACGACACACCTCGGCAGCGTGATCCAATACTCGTGTACGAACAACTACCGACTGGCGGGGCCTGTGAGACGAGAGTGTCTACCGGACCACCAGTGGAGCGACGCGTCGCCACGATGTGAAGGTGAGGGCATCATGCAAACTGCTTTAGAGGGACAGGGATAGATTAATCCAGTACTGTTGCATGAACAACTATCGACTCGCGCGCCTATCTGCTGTAGGAAGAAACAGACTGACGTTCCATCAAAAACGACAAGGATGTGTCTTATTTGCCGTCATTACTCTTGCGGTGTATGCCGTGTGGTGACGGCAGTAAGAATACATTTGTCACCACCCCAACTCCTCCTGCGGGTGTCGTAAGAGTCGACTAAGGGATTGAAGTGTCACTGACCATTATTTGATAAAAGATTGATGATGGGCAGCAGCGCACAGACAGGTATTTGGCCCTAAAAGTCGCTTAAAAATATTTTTTACAGTATATAAGTTTATATTATTATTTTATTAGATTTAAAGGTAGATTAGGGTATTTTAGTGAAAAAAACCGGCCAAGAGCATGTCGGGCCATGCTCAGTATAGGGTTCCATAGTTATTAAAAAACGGCTGGGCTGATTATGTTCAAAATAGTTTTATTTTAAAGTATTATATAAGCCCACTATTCAGTATTTTTTTCATATTTTTTGGACCCACGGATTAAAAGTTACAGAGTTAGAGATCTCCGAAAAAGCCCATGTACAAATTTTTTTTTAAAATTTGAGGGTGTATTGGGGTGACTCTTTTTTGGTTTCTAGTTATCTTGAGGGTCTATTCTACAAAATACTATTCAACTTTAAGCTCAGAAATGATCAGAAACATTTTAAAACCTTTATTATATGTGATGATGTTTGTATTTTGTTGCATTGGTAGAGCCTAAACATTAAAGGCAAATAAAACTAGTAAATAATTAGAATCAACGTAAGACTTAAGTTTTATAATAAAGCACATACCTGGTTGTACACATTTCATGATAGAAACTAACACATAATCCACTTTATCATCATAAAATGAGTATTTCAAAACGGTAAAGTTTTGAGCGAATCGAACAATCATAATAACGCGTTTGGAGAACAGTAACTTCCGACAGACTTCATGCAGGTAGTTACAGGATCAAGCGCACCATATTGATTCTGTTGTTTGGAGGGGTTATCTGACTTTTCAAAAATACCTACTACTAAAAAAAGGTTAGTGCTAATATAAAAAAATGCATTTTAAGCGACTTTTAGGGCCAAATACCTGTCTGTGCAGCGTCATCATAGTGGACACATTACTGCGATCGCCAATCCGCTTGCCCAGCGTGGCGATTATGGGCATTTACCTCCTAATGCGTCTATACGCATAGTTAATAGGAGAGGCCTACGTCCAGCAGTGGACTAACATAGGCTGATGTTGATGATGACTCTTGCGGTTATCCCTGCTTATTGTACATTTCCATAAGAATCCTTGGGCCGGTTCTGAAACTATTAAGCGCACCAAAAACCAACATTAATTTGTCCATACAAATGACGACGACTTTTCGCAACCTATACACACACGTGGCGTGGCATATCTGCCACCTGTAACTACGAAAATATTGCCTCTACCTGTAATTACCTTACTACTCGTACTAATTACCATTTCATCATTTCCCACAGAAATCCGCTGTCCAGAGCCAGTGGTCGCCGAAAACAGTATAGTGTCCGTGACGGGCAACGACCGCATGCACGGACGGACAATGATCCGTACATCCACGTCCGTAAGCGCCGGCAACGGGAACACGTACCGGATCGGTGCGCTGGTGAAGTACCGCTGCGAGAGAGGGTACAAGGTCGTTGGAGAGAGTCTGTCCACGTGTGAGGACAGTGGTCAGTGGAGCGGGCTCACTCCTAGATGCCAATGTGAGTCGATTTACTCTTTACATTTTATAGTCGAGATTAGGACGAGGAACGTCTCATTATTATTCATGATCACCTAACTAAGTCGGTGACGAACCATGAGTGCAACGGCAACGGGAACACGTACCGGATCGGTGCGCTGGTGAAGTACCGCTGCGAGAGGGGGGTACAAGGTCGTTGGGGAGAGTCTGTCCACGTGTGAGGACAGTGGGCAGTGGAGCGGGCTCACTCCTAGATGCCAATGTGAGTCGATTTACTCTTAACATTTTCTAGTCGAGATTAGGACGAGGAACGTCCCATTGTTATTCATGATCACCTAACTAACCATGTCGGTGACGAACCGTGAGTCGTACATTCACGTCCGTAAGCGCCAGTAATGGGAACACGTACCGGATCGGTGCTCTGGTGAAGTACCTCTGCGAGAGGGGGTACAAGGTCGTTGGGGAAAGTCTGTCCAGGTGTGAGGACAGTGGGCAGTGGAGCGGGCTCACTCCTAGATGCCAATGTGAGTCGATTTACTTTTTACATTTTATAGTCGAGATTAGGACGAGGGACGTCCCATTGTTATTCATGATCACCTAACTAAGTCGGTGACGAACCACGAGTGCAACGGCAACGGGAACACGTACCGGATCGGTGCACTGGTGAAGTACCGCTGCGAGAGGGGCTACAAGGTCGTTGGGGAGAGTCTGTCCACGTGTGAGGACAGTGGGCAGTGGAGCGGGCTCACTCCTAGATGCCAATGTGAGTTGATATACTCTTTACATTTTGTGGTCGAGATTAGGACGAGGAACGTCTCATTATTATTCATGATCACCTAACTAAGTCGGTGACAAACCATGAGTGCAACGGCAACGGGAACACGTACCGGATCGGTGCGCTGGTGAAGTACCGCTGCGAGAGGAGTCAAGAAACAAGGTCGTTGGGGAGAGCCTGTCCACGTGTGAGGACAGTGGGCAGTTGAGCGGGTTTACTCCTAGATGCTAATGTGAATTGATTGAGTAGGCTAATTTCACATTTTATGTAGGTGCAATATAATACAGGGCCGCGAAGTCCCATTTTCTTGTACCACGTCGCAATCATCCGGATCAGTTGATCACCCACTAAATGACCATGACGAAATGTGGATAAGTATATCCTTTCGGTACCCGGACATTCGACTTTTTATACAAAACTGGCTCCCTATGGAGCCGGCGGGTAGCGAAAGGATATTACATCGAACACCCAGCTCTTAATAGAATTTAAAATATATACTATTGTTATTAGCAAACATCAATATAAAAAAAAATTCGCAAATTAGAAAATATGAAATGTAGGTACCATCTTTGAAATTTACATCCGTCAAAAGTATGCCGTAAAACTATTATCAAAAACTTTATCGATTCAGGTGGCTTATTACGATGGTCACGCATTTGCCGTTTATCGTGCTACTACTCATCACTTTCGCACTTGTATACTTGTTAGAAGGCTGACTTCGTAGGCATAAGTATATCGGATAAGAAAACGAAACTTAAAGACAATTGTCACTTCTTATATCCAACAAAAAATTAACAAACACAATTTCCTCAGACGTGGACTGCGGCAACCCAAGCCGGCTGGAGAACGGCAAGGTGACCCTAGCAACCAACGCGACGTACTACGGCGCGACGGCACTGTACGAGTGCGACGAGCACTGGCAGCTGGACGGCGTGTCGCGGCGGCTGTGCCAGGACAACGGGACCTGGAGCTCGGAGGCACCCGTCTGCAAAGGTGAGCTCTGCCGATGGTTTTGAGACAAGGGGATAGATGCATGACACTCATCATGCTATGCGGCATTTGCATTTACCCGTCTGTAAAGGTGAGGGTTCTGCCTAGGGCTGCCAACCGTCCCGCTATAAATATGCGGGACGTCCCGTTTCTGGGGCCCTAAAGTATGGGTCCCGCAGGGGTACACGCGGGATCCTAGTTGTCCCCCTTTTCAGGGAATACTAAACTGGAAATACTAAAATAATAATATGGATACAAATGAAAGTAATTTAAGATTTCGTCATGTTAATTTGAATGTACCACGACGTCCCCACCAATAAATAGCCGCGAGCACACCGCACTGAACGTGTATAACTGCCAAAATATGTATGATTGCGATGGGTGTACAAGTATGTAAATTGAACCGATCTGAAATTAAGCATTGTTTTTTATGTTAACGTAATTCCCGTCCCGCATTTTATAGCCAAGTCACGCAAATTATTCGACAATGTCCCGCATATCTGTGATTTTTGGTTGGCAGCCCTATTCTGCCTGTGGTGATAGTCCAGCTAGGCGTTTTAAAGCCAGGGTAATAGATGCATGGCTCTATGTTATATACGCTCCGCGCATAAGGGTTCTATTGATTATCGCGGATAGATACATGACGCTCATCATGCTGATTCCACTGATGACACTGGCAGTCCAAGGATGTGCAAGACGATACAGTTAGGCATTTTGGAGACAAGGAGATAGATGCATCGTTCTCATCACGGTATTTACCATTAGGAGTCAGGATTGAGTGATATCTTGCACTACACAAATGTGAAGCTGTGAGGTTTTGCACTAATTGGATTTTGGTTCAGATGTGAGCAGTACGACGCTATGTATTTGCTGAGATACATACATTGAGAAGACATTCGCATTGCTCGTACTACTCTTGGCATTATAGTACTCTACTATAATTCAAGTCTTAAATTAAGCATCATTCTCACAAATTTCATTCTCCACAGAAATCACATGCTCAGACCCAGCAGAGCAGATCAAGGGTGCCGTGGGCTTGCACGTGGTCACGTCGACTCGCAGCATCAGCGGCGAGGCCCACTACAGATGCGAGCGTGGGTACAGTCTCAAGGGGAACCAGACTAGGACTTGTCTTCCATCGGGGAAGTGGGGTGGAACGCCACCTGTTTGCTTGCGTGAGTACATTACATATTCCTTAACACGTTCCATGTGCAGCTAAAATCGATAGTGTCACCTCTCACGTGCAAATTTTCGCACAAAATTTCAAGCGTAACCTGGCAACAGTGTTAAAAGTCCGCCAATACCTAATTTTATCAAATTGTCACTTTTTACAGCTGATACGTGCCCTATAATTAAATAGGGTCGTGCATCATATAATATATGCTGCATTCGCGTATCATCAATATCTTCAAATGCATCACATGTGATGCATGCACAGGCAACGTGTTTAGTTGGTTTTGTGTTGGGATAGTACCTACGCGGACGAGAAGATAAATATTTTGAATAATTTTCGTCTGTAGCTGTGTTCGTCTGTAAAATGTTCTACTAAAACTTGTGATCTTGAAAACTTCTAATTTATAAATAAGGTAACGTTTAACGGTTAGAGAATCTCAGATGAGTGGATAGTATCCATACCATATCCATCAAACTTCACTCTGGACTGGGCCAGCATCATATTGAACAAGAGACATAAACGAGATAAAAGAGATTACTAGATGATTTATGAGAGACGTAGAAGACATCGATAATTATGATACTTACAATGTCAAATGATATTAATGATCTACTCGTTTGTATTGACAATAAGATTTTACGTGTTATTTTGTTTCTTATATCATTTGTAGCAAGTAGAAGAAGAATCTGACGAATTGAACGAGCCACATACGTAACCCGTAACATACAGGATCCTCGATTACTCTTAGTCCAAGTAGACGCAAATGACTGTCATCCCTGAATCAAGCAATTTCTAACCCAACCCATTCCCTCCAGCCATCGACTGCCGCGCGCCGACCTCAATCGACAACGGCCGCGTCATCATAGCCAACAGTTCGACGCTCTTCGGAAGCTCCATCGAGTACCACTGCCTGCCCCAGTTCCAGCGAGTGGGACCCTTCCTGCGCAAGTGCATGGACGACGGGCACTGGTCGGGAGAAGAGCCGAGCTGTGAGATAGCGACCAATGAGGCGGCGGAGAACAGCACCCTGCCGTTGAGAGTCGGGATTGGATGCGGGGTTGTGCTGTTTTTACTGGTGCTGCTTGGCGCTATTTATTTAATACTGTGAGTGTGTTTTTATTACTATTTGTAAGTGCTATGCTACTGATGGGCAGGGATCGGAACAAGTTTTTTAGAAAAACCTCGAAATAGCTCAATATTTTAAAATGTTTTACACTCTTTATGCAGCACTCAACATTTTATGTAATGATCACATTGTATTTTTGAATTGCTCAATTAACAAAGAATTTATACACCAAAGAACGAAAAATAATGAAATAAAAACAGTGCTTTTGTATGGATAAAAATCCGGTATCCGATCCCTGCTGCTAGGCATATACATTAATCACCATAAGTTTCAATGTCATGTTTCTGAATCATATAGGTTGAATTCTTTTTGTGTCCTGTTGTTGATGGGGTGTTTAATTATTCACTTTAATTTCTAATTTTCGTAAGTGAGACTATTTTAATAGTAAGTTACTTAGGTACTCCAAAAACAGTTATCAGGGAGAAATCTAACATGATTTTATCTGCTAACGCCACAGGAGTTTTAGTGAATAGTTTTTTATCATAGAGGAAAGAGTTCCACACACTTTTCATGTAGATTTCCCTGCCCCGAAGCTTATAAACATTCTCCCATGCGTGAGCTAAAAATAAATGCCCTGGGAGCTTAGGCACTGGTCTCACCACTAGCTTAGTAGCTCGCGGTGAGACCAGTGCCTTAGACAAGTTGCCAATCGCTAACGCTTATTCGTCAATCGTAAACGAAAGGCAGCGCACTGTCTTTGTCGCACTAATATGGAAGAGTGACAGATAGGGAAAACTACGATACGCTACTAAGCGTAAGCGATTGGCAACTTGACTAAGCACCCTGATTCATAATCATCTCATTCATCTCCTAAGACTCCTAACCAAGCTAATAAGTAGGTGTGGTTTGTCGTGTTATTCATATTTCTTGAAGATGGAAAGGAACAAACGATCGTTATCAGCTTGCAAGGTTATAAGACGTTTATAAATAAGTGGCAAAGACTTTATAATGGCATTATTAAATCCTACAGCCGCAAATCAACACCAGTGAAGAACACCGAGAACATAGAAGGCGCCGAGCGCAAGGAGGACCAAAACGCCGCAGTAATGAGCTACGCGACCTTACACGACACCAACGGACGACACATCTACGACCACGTGACGGACAACGTGTACGACTCGCCGTACAGCGAGCACCTAGCCGACAACGCGGCGTACGGCCGACGGAGCGACACCGACTCGGCGTACGAGCCGGAGCCGACAGGGCCCAATGCGGTCGTGACGATCAACGGGGTTGCGGTACGTTAAGCCAGCAAGCAACGCAATCTTGTTTCACCTGGAGATACGGCGCTAGAAACAAAGTGCTAGAGCTTTAGGGGCTACCATGATCTTTTAAATTCAGTTTACGTTCTGCTTGTCAGTTTTTGACAGTTATTCTATAGAACTGACACATCGCGATTCAGATTAGGTCCAACTGAATCGCATTAGTAGATCGTAACCCCCCTGGATGCTTAGCCAAGTTGCCAATCGCTAACGCTTATTAGCGTATCGTAGTTTTCCCTCTCTGTCACTCTTTGATATTAATGCGACAAAGACAGTTAGCTGCCTTTCGTTTACGATTGACGATTAAGCGTCAGCGATTGGCAACTTGTCTAAGCACCCTGGTCACTGTTCCCTTGTGCTAGTGTGATCGGCTGCGTATCAGCAACATTGTATATTACTTAAATTTTCGCAGTTACTTCTCATTCTTATTTTATTATCACAAAATTTAAAAAAATCTTCTTCTATTACAATCTTCTTCTATTATATTAGTAGGACGGGATTAGATTTTAACTTCAATTTAAACTGTATTTTGTTTGTATATAATACCCAGACGAACTGTATATTAATTGTTTTAGGGGTATAAAATGTGAAACTCTCATTACATTTAAAAAGTTTTGAACTCATTCTAGCTGTAGATATATGTTTTCTCATGGTATTTCCAAAATTGCATGACAATACGAAGTGTGATTTTAAAATAAGAAGATACGTTTGTACGAAAAATTGAGCTTGCTGCCGACTCTAAATATAACTATATTTGACGATTATGAGTTTTTGTAGGTATGAAGCTCTAACGGAATTGGGCTAAGCGTAAAAGCCATAATAATAAGCCTTAAAAACTAGACGCAGTTATATATTTCTAGTTAGACCTGTTTTGGAAAGTTATTATGTGCTATACTTTCACGAATTTAGGTAACCAAATAGCCATTTCGTTTGCTTGGTTAAATGTAGTTGACTCGTTTTTGTGTCATAATACGTAGTCGCTTTTTTATTTAGGATTAAGATTATTGACAAATTGGTTTGTTATGTAATACTTGTGACGTGTCACGTGATAGCTGTACCTAAATTTTTGTACATTTATATTTTCTCACAAAATCTTTATGTAATGGTTACCATTTTCCGTAGACTTGGATGTCGAAACCCATAATGATTATAGTTTTAATAGCTTACCCGGCTGTTTTATTCTTATATTTTGTCTTGAAGATTTTATATTTAAAGTAGCTTATATTACCAAAAGATATATTTGAGTACTCGTACAGTTTATCAATTTAGTTCTATATTGAATAAATAAAATTTGGTATTCATCATACGAGTATAATTCCTATCTAGTTTTAATAACAGTCAAGAAATATTCAAAATTATGTCCTCCGTGTATCGTAACATATTTATGAAATATTCTAAGGTTGACATAATTATTAACATGACTGTACCATTGAAACGGTGCAACATTTCCTCCAATAGTCTTATTACTGCAACTCACATTCTGCTTATAAATTAAATGGCATTAAGGTAAACTATGATAAAGTGGTTTACAGAATATAATATGACCCCCTTTGACGTCAAAACGTTAAAGTGCATTCAGGGCACGTAAATACGTCTCTATGATTGTGAAAGTTTCACGTTTATGAATTCCAGTATTTACACATTTACATAAACAGCCGGGTGTGTATATAGCTTGTAATATGTTAGTCGAGAGCGTTCTAAGGTGGAATTATAATGGCCAAGCCACAACGCAAGCGTTTGCAGCGCGTGTTTGCCTGTTGTAGCGTATGTAATGACATATTAGATGACACACCGCTTGCGTGGCGTGAACGTGCGCGTGACGTTCCAGCGGTGTGCTATCTACTATGGCATATCTGACGCTACAACGCGCAAGCCATGCACACACGCACATACTCGCTGCTGTCACGCTTCCGGTGTGTGTCAGCCTTAAGAGTGATCACCAACCCTTACTAGGTACGAACCAAAGATGTAAAAGTGTTGGAATTATATGTATTATAGATATTTATACTGACTAGTTTAAATTTTATATTGTAAATTGCATTTTAATTCATTATTTTAAGTGCGCTTACTAAAATTGAGATATCGAATCAGTGACACTAAAATAAATGCTTTTAGAAAAGTAGATAGGTAGGCAATAGGTACTACAAGTTCTTTTATTATACGTCGATTAGGCAGCCAAAATATATCGTAATATAGACCTTAGCTAAATTGTAATTAAAGTAAGTCTCAATAATTAACTTTGTCATGTTCTGATTTCGTCGGCTGACATCCAAAACTCACTACCTATAAAAACTGACATTACTCTTAGCAATCTCGTATGTACCTAATGATTTAGAACTGAGATACGAGCTTTATAATAACTAAGTAATTGTTTCTTAGTAAGTTTTGCTTGTCCACCGACGATTTTAATTCTTAATACTTACCTATAGGTACTTAATTATTGAGAACTGTTTTAAGATGGCACTGCATTTGGCAACGACATTTCGGTACGAGCAATTTAAGTTTAGAATTTTTAGAATGACACTAAATCTCATTGTTTCACGATTTCACATTGTACGAAACTGTGATGAATTATAGTGCAAGACAGAGTTTCTATTTAAATTGCTCGTGGCGTTGTCATTTACTGTAAAACATTATAATTAAAATTGTAATATTAGTGACATCTTTGATCGCTTCATAATTATGTTACCTTGATCTACCTAGTAAATCGACTATGATGTTAATTCCGTGCTTCGACTCCTTTTTAATTATGTTTACGACATACTTTCAGTTCACATTTTTATTTAAATAGTTTTATGTGATCCGAAAGTATTAACTATATTATGAAAACTATTATTTAGTATGTAAGAGCGGAAATTCGACAATGGCGTCAGACTAAGCCAATTAAGTCTACATCTGTACAGCAGAGTTGGGCAAAAAGTAATATGATTACTCCTTCAGATTACTTTTGTATGTGTACTTTGTAATATTTATTACAATCGTCATAAACTTTATCGCGGCCTAAGTCAACAAAAAGTTCGAAAGGTATAGGTACATTTTAGGTATAGGTACACCTATTTGGCCAATACGGCAGCCGCAAAGTAGGTAATTAACGCTAATGAACGGTATTAAACGGTAATGAAGAAAACCTAGTGTGCCTGTCTTTTTTAATGTCGTCATCGATCAAAAAACTGACAGAAATCGTACAAAAATGGTATAATGTAACCAAACATGTCGGATTATTCATAAACTATACGATAAATGATTATTTATTACGTTGTTAAGAGGGAAAATGTCGTGTATCGGCAAATGTCCCGCCAGCGTGGTCGCGTATTAGGACCTACGCTAGCTGGAGCGGATTACCCGGAACGGACGCTCGTCTAAAAAGAAATTGTATGAACGCCGCTAACTAGTACGGGCGCGTGCGAAGGATTTTAATACTGAGCGAACCCGCGAGCGTGCGCACGCGACGGGCGTCAGCGCCATCTAGCGTAAAATCTTATTAACAACATAATTTTTATGTTAACTTGCGTAACAAAATGTACACGATTTTGAGTTGTTGGATTAAACCCTTAACTATGTAATTTAGTTGCAATCGACTCATGATATAAAATAAAACTGATGATTCGTAGTTGATGCCAAATTAGTATCACATTTTTTTATTTAACGACGTACCTTATGCCTAGTTATATGTTCCTTGTAAATTTTTATTCTAAGTAGCTTTAACTGTAACCTTTCATATCGGGATCAGATAGAATAGGTACAGTCAGCAGCAGATATTGCTAAGCGCGCAGGGTGTTCAAAATGAAATTAGCACGACCTTATTGCTAAGACTATAAGAGTGTTAAGATCATTGTGCATACTCTACCTGCTATGCAATATCTGTTGCTGACCGTATTGTGCTATATTTATGCAATTTTTTTTCTTAGTAAGGAACTTTATCGGCAACCGTGTGACTCTCTCACGGGAGCCTTTTTTTATAATGCCAATTTTTTTTTAAGTTCGATTAATTACCTTATCGAACTAGCTATGAGGGCTTGGTTCATTACTGAACCTTTTCAAATACGTACTACTTCCTACTCCTACTAACTTAATTAAACATATATTGTAGAATTGCTTTATTTTCCTATGTAGTTTATTATTCGCGAGATTGAACCTATTTTTCTATTTCCTTCTGATTTATTAAACTATAACACCATTGTTTAAGCGGAAGTATGAAAAAAAAATTCTAGCGCTAACGCAAAGCGCCGTTATTATAATTCTGACGAAAGAGGCATTGATCTACCTATTCTGTCCTAAATCACGCTGATGCAGTGTGTCCACTTGCCTCACTGTTTACCTCACCTGACTATGCCAATGCAAAAACAGATTATTATGAAATGTCAAGTTGTAAAAATTCAATTAAAAGAAGTAAAAATGGTAAGAAGTATTATTTTATTTAATGTCCTTACAAAGAAGAGTCTATACAGCAGACATTTTCATATGGATCGAAAATGGAAATCCGCGTGTCAGTAGATAGTAGACAGTAGTTATCAAGATGAATAAGAGGACGCATCTCGCGAACTGCTAGGTACTAAAAGTGGCCACCCCTGAAAGGAATTTGTTTTCATATAAAATTCGTCAGTTGAAAAGCAAAACTCACTAAGTAACAAATACCTACTTGAAATAAAGCTCTTATCTCAGTTCTGACTTAATACTGACGTAAGAGTTTGCTAAGAGTAGTGATAGTTTTTATAGTGAGTTATGCTTGTCATCCGACGAAATACTTTGTAAGTATACTATACATTCTAATGATATCAGTTAAGTAGCGTTTTTGTAATTTTGTATAGTACTGTAAAATGTTTTTAAGTTCTTAGAATAGTAATTCATATAGTCGAGCATGTTTAATGGCAGCCAATTCAAACATTGTGTTTATTAGGTGATGATAAAACGCTATGTAATCATTTTATCTACAAGTATCTACGTTGTAGTCTTAAGCATACCTTGGACATTGAAGCAACCAATAAGCAATAGCCCAATTTAGGACCATGTCAAAATTACAAGTGGTAAGCGATTTCTTACAATATAATTTATAATGTCATTTTGATATGGTTCCCGATTACGTAACCTAGGGTTCGTTCCAATTGGTTGACTGTACAGTCAGCATCAGATATATGGGAGCGGCCTGGATACTCAAAAAACATCAGGATGCTTAGCCAAGTTGCCAATCGCTAACGCTTAGTAGCGTATGTTTACCCTCTCTGTCGCTCTTTCATATTAGTGCGACAAAGACAGTTAGCCGCCTTTCGTTTACGATTGACGATTAAGCGTTAGAGATTGGGAACTTGTCTAAGCACCCTGGTCAGGCACCCTGGTCAGGGTTTATTGTCACGGCGTTAAGAGTACATGTCCAGTTATTTTTGAGCACCGCGCGTGGCCTCACAAATAAATGTGATGGCAACTGTACGACTTTTGAGTAGATAATGTGAAAAGACAATGTGATTTACATGATTTTGCGATAAATATGAACATCGAAGTAATTATGCATTTCGTAATTTGGCCTAAACTTAGCTACTCTTATGTTTCACTATCACTAGATAAATATGTCTTTCAGATAAATCCTATCAATTTTGCCAGATATTTGATATATCTGGCAGAAGAGAACATCTAACATTTATCTAAAATATATATTTAATTCGGGGATGGTGTAGCAGGCCCCTAGATAGATTGCATGTGTAGATCAGGTTAAGTGTTCATTAGGAATAAATTGTAAAAAGCATAATATTGTTATTTTTTTAGAATAATTTGAAATAATTCATAGATTGACTTGTTGAATATATGTCTTCAATGTGAATGTTTTTTCATTGAATCCCTTTAAGGTCTTCGCACATTATAACAACTCCACGCCAACGCGGCAGCAACTATACTCACACTTTCGATGAGTAGTCAACTGGTTGATCCACCCAACGGTCACTAATGGACAACGCGGTGTCAACGAGTGGGCAATGCAAATGGTTGCTCAATACACGTCAGTCGCAAACGCATAGTCGCCGCGTGGACAACTTGTGGTCAATGTATGACGAACGTGTCGGGGTTGACCTTTAACTATAATTTTTGAAATTAAACATATAAACAAACATGACAAAATATGACAAAGCTTAAGTTTCAATATTTGGCAGAGTTGAACCACCGTTGTTGAGTTGTTATAATGTGCGAAGCCTTTTAGTACGATATACAGACACCATCAGCCTATATATAAGTCCACTGCAGGACAAAGGGCTCTTCCATTAGCAAAGTATTTGGACGCGTTAGGAGGTAAATGTCCATAGTCGTCACTCTAGACAAGCGGGTTGGCGATCGTAGTAGTGTGTCCACTATGATAATGCTGCTGCCCTTCATCAACCTTCATCATCATCATCATCATCATCAGCCTATGAGAGTCCACTGCTGGACGAAGGCCTCTCCTATTAAACTATGCGTATAGACGCATTAGGAGGTAAATGCCCATAATCGCCACGCTGGGCAAGCGGATTGGCGATCGCAGTAATGTGTCTACAGTGATGACGCTGCTGCCCTTCATCAACCTTTAATAACTGAAAAGTCAGTGACACTAGAATCCCTTAGTCGGCTCTTACTACACCCCTGGGAAGAGGTGGGGTGGTGACAAATGTATTCTTAGTGCCGTCATCACCCGGCCGTAGTGCGATATACAGGGCGTCTTAAAACTACGGGACATGAAGAGAAAGTACCTTTATAACTTTTATAATGAAGGATTAAATAAGAGAAAGAAATAAAACTTTGTTATTTTCTATAAATATGAGGCAACTAATTTATCGGAATCGAAGTCACTCAAATATGAAAACTATAGGATAGGGAAAAATAATAGGAGATATTTCATGGTCTGTGCCGTCGGCTTGACCTGTGAGATTACGCTATTCATTCAACTATCGAGAACACCTAGGTATTAACTCCCCGCGCCGTCCAGCCGCGCTTGCGCTCCCCCTCCCGCTGCCCGCGCCCGCCTCGCGCGGGCCGCGGCGCGGCGGTCGAGTGCGCGAGCGCGGTTCCTCAGTGCGCTTTCATTACGCTACGCGAGTACACGCTACATGGTGTCAATTGTTAACAACGACGAAGTTCGTTCGAGATCGTATTGATCGCCTATTGTGTTAAAGGATTGCTTTCGATATCGATGGTAAGTGTTTTCGTTTTTTATTTGTAAGTGCTTGTATTTTTTCAGATTACTTTAATAACCTTTATGGTCAAACACTCGTACTATCGTGATATATACGAGTAGTTACTTTTGAAATCTAGGCCCAATGCTCGGTGTACCTTTAACATGTTCATAGTTACAATGGCGTACCCAATTCGGACCTGATTGAACTATGATGTTAATGGCAGGCTCTGCGGTCTATCAAACCCAGAGTTGTGAATAATATTTACACCTTGAGCACTAGATATTAAGCACCATTTTCATGTGGCGTTATTTTTAATGCGGCTAAACGCGTTTAAACGCTGTAGCTAACGCGGTGCTTAGTATTTGTACGGACCGAAAATTCGGGCCGTACCTATGGGCCGAAATTGCGAGCCGTACGGCCGAAACTTACGAGCCGCACGGGCCAGCTTGGTGAGCCGTACGGGTCAATTTGTGGAGCCGTACGGGTCAGTTTTTTGAGACGTACGGGTCAGTTTGTTGAGACGTACGGGTCAATTTGTTGAGCCGTACGGGTCAGTTTGTCAAGCCGTATGGGCCAGACCGAGCCGTACGTCTCAGCCTCATGGGTCATTTCTATGAGGCTTACGGCTCTTTCTGATGAAACTTGTGAGAAACATACGCTTTGCTGTACCACGTGAGATGGAACTGAGTTCTTACTCCTCACTATTTTCCAGGCCTCGGAGTCAGGAGACATGCGTTCCCTTGGATCACTACTCGACTGGGAGGCAGACGACCCTGGGGACAACATGATCCTCAGAAGACTATCGCGTCTAGTTACGGCTCATCTTCCGGACGGCTGGCAGGAATGGAAAGTTCACACCTACTCTAAGGAAGACCTACTGGGGAACGAGCTGGACCCTCAAGTTCTTAACAAGATCAGGTTTGCGATCCCGACGGTAGGTTTGGCACGCGCATTTTCGCCGAACTGTACGTCCCTCTCGGAGAGAGCCTATAGGGATATTAAGCTTAAGCTATTAGAGTGGCCCTTGTGCGTCGGTTTAATTATCGGCCCGGCCTCTCTTGCAGCGCGAATACGTGGTTCCGCTGTACAAAATGAGCTCGTTGTGGCCGCTCTGGCGGACATGAAGCCCCTGCTGATTCGCAGGGAAGAAGTGAACCGGGAGTTATCTGCCGACAGCGATGACGTTGGCGCTGCTTCAATCTCCTCTAAACACAGTGACAGCAGCTATATTCGTACATCGAAGCGCCAAGACAGACTGAACAGGTTAGAAGAAAATCAGGTGGCTCTAAAAGAGATGTTGGAGTCTTTTATGAGAAAATTCGAGACTCCTTTTGACTCGCACGAGAACTCTGTCTGTGGGAGTTCAGATGAAGACGAAGCTTCGGTTTTCTCTGCAGAGATGGACGAACCACCAGCTGCTGAAACATCTCCGGCGGAGGTTATCCCAACTTGGGAACCTCCTGAGACTCCTTCAGGCTTAGACGATGACTTCGACTGGCTACCGTGCACCAAACCACAGGACCCTGTTATACCCAACCCAAAGCCACATATCGCGGAACAGGGTGTCAAAGTACTGAGACTTGGCGACACCACTTACAACCAGATAAGGTACGTTGAGGTGCAGAAAAGGCTCCACGCTGCACCGGTTTTTGGCGCCCTCAAAGCCAACCCGATCCTGGTAAAACATACGTCTTCAAACCCTATGCAGGACCAGTTGGGAAAAATGGACTATGTTCTGGGAACAATGGTCCACGGTCTCTTACTGCAACGAGACGCCCTTCATGTAGCAATTAGGGAACTTTCTAACAAGCACCCCGCGCTCAAAGAAGACTTGAAGAGCCACCTTTCTACCGGTTCGGCCGCGAAAACTATCTCAGATGATCTTCTGCAGTTTGCTTGTGGTCGTAAGAATGAAGTTATTGAGCAGCGCAGGAACTTCCTCATACCCAAAGACGAATACCAGGCATCGCTTTTGAATTCTGTTCCCCCATCTACGACCCATCTCTTTTGTGAAACAAAGCTCGCAGAGGTTATGAAGCTGCCGCCACAGCAAACTTTCTTTCGCGGCAACAAGCAGAAGCGGAGCGAAGCGAGGCGCTTCAATGGAGGCTTTTCACAGGGAAGAATATCCAAAAAGAAGCCGTTCAACAAGCCCAGAAATCGCCAACCTGAGAAAACGGGATCGAACTCTAAACGTACCGACAGCCGAACACATGCTAGCTCCTCCTCAGCCCGACGAGGTCCCTCAAAGGGACACGCACCTAGAAAACATAAAAGTGCCTGAGATACGGCTCTTCAGAGGAGGCAGACTTCGCTCCTTCTTAGATGTCTGGGAGAGGGAGGGAGCTCCCAAAAGTATTCGGCGCATTATAGAAGGGTACATTATCCCCTTCGTATTAAAACCTCCTCTGATTCCATTTCGCGCTCAAATATTAAAATCTTTCAATACAAAAGGAATGTCTCAAGAAATAGAATCTCTCTTGTGCCAAGGAATTTTGGAGTATACGTCAGTCCGGTCGGGATTTCTATCAACCATGTTCCCAGTTCCAAAATCTGACGGCGAGATTCGCCCCATAATCAATCTTCGAGGCCTCAACAGATATCTTCTGCCCAAGAAATTTCGCCTGTTAAACCACCTCAAGGTACCTCATTTCTTACAACAAGGAGATTATCTGGCAAAAATAGACATTTCTCAGGCATATTTCCATGTACCCATCAAAAATCAACACAGAAGATTCCTGGCAATCGTCCACCAGGGTCGGGTACTGCAGTTCACGTGCCTGCCTTTCGGTCTCTCTACAGCTCCTCTCACATTTGCAAGACTATCAAACTGGGTGGCATCTCGCCTTCAAAATATGGACATAAGAGTGATCGTCTACCTGGACGACTTTCTTCTTGCCTGCCAGGATCCAATAAAACTGCGCGAGGATACAATAAAAGCAGTAAACTTTTTGTCAAAACTGGGTTGGATCATAAACACGAAAAAATCCCTCAACGTACCCTCTCAACAAATCGAGTATTTGGGCATCATGTGGAACACGTCACTAAACGTAACGTCGCTGCCCCAAAAGAAAATCTTATCCATAGAAAGGGACTTAAACAAAATCTTAGAGTCTCGAAAGTGGAGTTGGCAACTCGCCAGGAGCTTGCTAGGCAAACTAAATTTCGCCAGCTTCGTAGTTCCTCTAGGAAGGTTACACTCCAGGGAGCTTCAACGAGCAGCAAATCTGTTGCCAGACAATCAGAAAAAGAAAATGTTCCCTATTTCGTCAACAACCCTCCAGGAATGCGCCTGGTGGTTAGACAACCTCGAGCAAAACGGAACCTTGACAAAACATCGAGAGACTGTTTTTATAACATCGGACGCTTCGGACCAAGGCTGGGGAGCTCAGATAGACGGAAAAATGATCAGCGGCCTTTGGAACCCATCTCAAAAACAGTGGCATATCAACAGAAAGGAACTGTACGCGGTGTTACAAGCCTTGCGCTCGGAGACAACATATCTGAGGGAGAAAAGAATCGTAGTTCAATCAGACAATCGGACAGTCGTGGCGTATATCAGGAATCAAGGAGGAACACGCTCTCGCCTCCTAACAGCTCTTGTGTCACAACTGTTACATACAGCACAGACCTTGCAAGTGGACCTTTGCCCTCAATACATCCCAGGTATCTACAACGACATCGCAGACAGTCTATCCCGTCAGAAGCCTCTTGCAGATTGGCACCTGTCAGAGCATGTGACCAATCTAATATTTCAGAAATGGGGGATTCCCGAAATAGACTTGTTCGCAACCAGACAATCGAGGGTAGTCCCGGCTTACGTCTCTCGGGATGTGAAGGACAAGGAAGCCCAGTTCATCGATGCGTTCAGCAGGGTGTGGCAATTCAGTCTAGCGTGGGTCTTCCCACCTCCGGCTGTAATACCTCGGATACTAGCTCACCTAAACCAAGCGAAAGGAACCTATGTTATGATAGTACCACGGTGGGAGAAGGTGTTTTGGAGATCAGACTTGAAGGCGAGAGCAGTAAGTCCCCCATTCCAGATTCACAACCTCAATCATCACCTTCAGGACCTGACGACCCATGCAGGCCTTCCAAATGCTCAAAACTTACGCTTGGAGGCTTGGAGAATACGGGGTGGTCGGCCATGACCTCAGACTGGCATGTGGAGGATCGTGAACTCCTGAAAAAGTCATGGAGAGAGTCTACTCTTAAAACCTACTCAGCTCCTTGGAAAACTTGGTTAGATAGATGCAAAACCTTAGGACTAGACCCATTTAATCCTGACGGGCAATCGGTTGCACAACACCTAAGCTACCTATTTCGAACCAAGAAGTTGTCAGCCAGTACAGTCAAACTACATAAATCTGTTATCGCAAATTTTGCTAACCCAGTAAGAAGAGAATATATCACAAATAATGTTTTAGTAAAGCAAATGATCAAAGCTATCGAACTAACAGAACCTCCTCCCATTAGAAGACATATCTGGGATATAAAGCAACTCATTAGCTGGATGGAAAGTAACACGGTACAGGAAGACAGTATGTTTCAAGTCTCCCGCCATCTTGCACTAATACTATTGATGTTGTCTGGAAGGCGAGTACATGATCTGACTTTACTAAACATCAGTGAGACAGGTATGCTACTTAACGAAGCAGATGTTACGTTCTGGCCTGATTTCGGCTCCAAGACCGATAGTTCATCCTATAGGCAGTCGGCCTGGCAACTATCTACGATTCCAAATAAGAAACTCGACCCGGTTTACTGGACTAAACTATACCTATTGCTCTCAGAGAAGAGAAGATCAGCAGGAGATGCTCGGATTTACTCACTTTTCATCACTGCTAGGGGACACGTTAAAGCAGCCTCAAGAGCAGTTATTGCAGGTTGGATCAAGACGGCTCTCGTAGATCTTGGTATTCCTTTTCCGCCCGGAAGTATTCGTTCGGCCGTAGCCTCTTCTAGAAGGGACAACAACATGCCCATAGACAATATCCTTAAAAATGGTAATTGGCGAAGTGAACGTAACGTACTCAAACACTACTTCAAAGAAATAATAAGAGCCCCTAACTTGGTAAACAACTTGAATGTAAATTTGATTGATTCTAGTTTTAATAGTCTGTGATTGACTTTTGTGATATAATATGTACCTCTGATCTCATTTTGCTAATTCAAGAGACTGAAATTTGTTATAATTTGTAGTTATAAAATGAACAACCGCTAACCGGTGTTCTTATTCATAGGTCTCAGCTATCTTCTTTATTTTAAGTTAGTTCTTCATTGTACTATTGCTATGCTTTGCTTCATATGCCGAGCAATTATATTTACTATTTATCCGAGAGGGATACACATAAGTGTTACTTTTTGTTTTGTTTAATTTTTGACAAAGATGTTTTAAGTTATGTTGATTATTAACATATTTTATTTCTTAATGTTCATTACATTAAGTCACCAACACATGCCTGAAGTTGATCCGTTTTCCTTATTATAATAATTGTTGTGTAGGTACTACACCTTAATCTGAAAGTTTGTTAAATACATGCTAGTAATTTCAAACATATTTGTTTATCTTCAAGCACTTACTTAACTTACCTTTATCCCAATCCTTATTTTTCTACCTAGTTTAGTACTAGGTACATGATAACACACATATATATTCACAGTACGCTTCCCCGCGTCGGCTGAATCTAAACAAATCTCACAGGTCAAGCCGACGGCACAGACCATGAAATAGCAAACGTTTTTCCCCCGAAGGGATAAAAACGATATATTTCATGTCTTGCCTAGGCTTGACCCAGTAATCCCTTGACGACTTACAATCTCAAGGCACTGAGGAACCGCGCTCGCGCACTCGACCGCCGCGCCGCGGCCCGCGCGCGGCGGGCGCGGGGCGCGGGAGGGGGAGCGCAAGCGCGGCTGGACGGCGCGGGGAGTTAATACCTAGGTGTTCTCGATAGTTGAATGAATAGCGTAATCTCACAGGTCAAGCCTAGGCAAGACATGAAATATATCGTTTTTATCCCTTCGGGGGAAAAACGTTTGCTATTATTATGATGCCAATCGAGAGGATGCACCTAAAATAATATTTTTTTCTAAAATGACAATTATAAATAGCTTCTCAGACGAAAGGAATAGGGTAAAATAACTAAAATTATTGATTAAAATCGCAAGAAAATGATGTTTTGCTTTTCATACCTCTAAAAATAAATACTTGTCAAAATCTATTAATTCAGTAGGTATATATTACTCGCTTCTAAAAATAAGTATCTTTTTAACAAAATAGTCTATCAACAGTTTGCAGAGTACTTTCCCTTCATGTCTTTGTCTTGGGACACCCGGTAATAGTCGTTTTTATTATTATCTTTGTTTAACATTAAAATATACATTGACATAAATTCAAAGTCCCACAAAACAGTAGTCACGGTTTGACTGAGGGATCGTGCAGTCTCTACGAGCCCCGATGCAGTGGAGTTCGTCTAGTTCGAAACAATTTTTACAAATTTTAGAATATTTTAAAAATGATCACATTATGCTAATG
>JALPQI010008534.1:0-48259 GCA_025490895.1 Thaumatotibia leucotreta
ATACACGAAACAAGTGCATACTTATTCCATTATTTTGTGATTTTGAAACTTTATAAAAATTAGAATTTGCCATATTAAATAAAGGTACAGAGGGCCTAGACGCCATTCGGTAAGCGCATACGATATCTAAGCCAAAATTATTATACTTATACCTATAAATTAATTATTATCTTATTAATGAACATTTCAATGACAACCTAACGGTTAGTGTTGTCTCTCGTAAGAAATGAAATCACATATGAATACTTAAGATGGAAACGGATATCCATCGACAATATTTTTTGGCTATTTATATCTAATAAATTATTTATTTATTGTTTTGAACAATCTACAAGCGCATTGTATTTAAGAGCGGCCTTAACAAAAAAAGTAAAAATACAGTGCCTAAGGTTCGGGTACAGGTAGTCAAATAAACATATAGACATTAAAAGAGCCTTTAGTAGATCTGTGCGACTACCGGTGGATAGGTACAGATAAGTGATGCTTGATGATAACATTACGTTACAAATTACGTTAATTCCATGACGTCATCGTCAGATTATGTTGACTGAAATATTTTAACTTACTTAATATCTCTTTCAGCGATAGATGAAATACCTTGATTTACTCATAATAAGAGAGAATAGTGCAAGTGGTCAGTACGAGTAAGTATATAATTATAGTAGTAACGTATCTTAATCAAATAATATACGACACTTATTCTGTCAGTAGGTACATGTATTAATCATGTATGGTAAATGCTAAAAGCGCGCTATTTAGGTTGTTCATCTAAGATAATTATTTATTAATTCATATGATGTTAATGTGATGATCTGATGATGTACTCGCATCTCAAGCATCTGTATCAATCATGTAATACAATGACTGTTAATTTTCCACCGTATTTGCACCATCTAGAGTCTAGGAAATACGTGGAAACCCTTGAATATTTTAGGACATTTATAGATAAAATACGACATGCGTAATCACTGCCTTGAAACTAAGTGTATCCAACATGAATAAGTCAATATTAGTGTCGCCTTTAGAAGCCATGACACCTATTGCCCACTAGGCGGGTTCAAGTGCATTTCTGGCCCCTATACCACAAAACTTTACAAGCGTACAATTCTACAAAATTGTCAACTTTTTGTATGGGAATTTATACAATTTTGTAGAATTGTACGCTTGTAAAGTTTTGAGTATAGGCCACTGGCCTTTCAGATGGTAGTACGCACTTTTCTGTATGGTCGTATTGGTCAGGAATTACCGCAAGAGATAAATTATTCCATAAATGATACTAAAGATGATTAATGATAATATATTCAATGATACCAATAACAATAACTACTCTTATTAAATTCCACGTAATTCCTTTTTGTAATGTGTATTCGTCGGTAACTAAATACGAGTGTCACCATAAGGTAAAAGTTTGTACCTTTACAAATTCTATTATCTTTTAATTAGTAAATACTTAAATTATACATATAGGTCTCCTAAGACATCACCTAATTTATTAGAATACCATGCATCGTTAGAATCCCGTGTTTTACTCAATATTATTAAAAATGCCCATTAGATACAACGGGTAGCTACTATGTAATATCCTAATGGGCATTTTACATAAACCAAAAGAAGACATGATTACTAGCACATGCCCTGACAGACATAGTTTAAACAAAAAGTGAAATACTGAGTCGGAACTATGTCATAAAATTGTATTAAACGAGGCCGGCGCACGCAACGAACCCGGCTGAAATGAAACCGCGGCGACGTTAAAATACTGACGCAAAACTTCGTAAAACGCGCCGTGTTTACCATGTTGCAATTTATTGCACAGTATCGGGAAAACTTAATAAATAAGAGCACCAATAAATATTTTCTGAGTGTTGTTTATAAGTTGACATTACCGCAGAATCCTCTTTTTACCATTGGGTATACATTTTCGTATGTGATACGTGAAATCAAATCTCAACATATTATAATGAAAAATAATACAGGGTGGGGCAGTGGAGTAGGAATTAACCAGAGTACCTACTGGGGACGGGACCACTGAGCAACTTTCACTACGGAAACCAAACAAGAAATCGAAAAACACTTCTTTTTTATACAAATTTCTGTCCAATCTTCATGTTTTGTATGGCCAAGTGTTTTTTTTTTGCTATTTTTTGGCTATCTCGTAGTAAGAGTTGCTCAGCGTGACCGGCTCTAGTACCTACACCACTGTTCACTTATGCTCCACGACCTAGATGTCACCCTGTATACTAGTTATAAAAATACTTAGCTATTGTCATTCACGAGAAAAAAATCAGGCCATGTTTTTCAATGTCTAAGTATAATAGTAGTCACTAGCTACTGTAGATTAGTTAATATTATGTTAATAACAATATTATTTACCTACCATTCGGCATTGAATTTGATAGTTTCAAGTTTCATATAAATTGACGTAAATTAACATTTTATCCAGCGAAAACGTAGTGACAGACACTTATGACTCGACACCACCCATAATGTCGATGATTTCATCTGCAACTCAAGTGCCCTAATCACAGTAGAATGTCAACAGTGGATGCAAATTAATAAATTGTCTTACTTCATAGAAGTCAACTGCTTCGGTCATTGCTGTAAATCGTGCTGTAATTGAATTTACACACGTCGAAATGATGTGACCTATCATTTGACCATCTTTGACACAAACGGATATAACTAACTAGACCTATGAATACCTATATGTATTAACTACCGAGATATAATATAATATGTATAATTAAGCTCAGGCCTAATAAATAGCCCTTTATAATAAGTTTCTTGGTGGGACAGGAAAATGTTTATTATTATTTAGTTAAATTTAGATTACATGCATTTGTACTTACTTTCTGCATTTTAATTCAAATGTATTCTGTATGTATCTGATATTGTTCTGATACATATTGAAAATTGACGGGAATTTATGAGCATTAGGTATATGTAGTCAGGAACAACGATTACTGACTATCAAAAAAATAAGTTGCCAATACATAGACCACTATCTACCAACTGCAGCATAAGAAGTTAGATCAACTCATTTGACGGGAAGTGCCACCTTAAAGCTTATCACTGCAAATAGCCCATTGTTCTAACCAAATGAAGTCAAGTTGAAGAATTCGCTAATCGCCAAGTGTAACATGGCATAGACAGTGCAAAGTTCACGAATGTACTGCCGGCGGCATAAATCAGGTGTGCGGCGACAAGTTGCTGATAACGTCGGCATCTGAATGTCACGGCGGTGGCGGCGGAAGCTACGTCGCGTTGCGTCCGAGAGCGCGACGTCTCCGACACGCTCCCGCCGGTGCGTTCGTAACCCCCTTATTACCCCTTATCGAAGAGTGAATGAAATTTTAGTAGTTAAGGATTGCGCAAGTGTCAAATCCAAACTCAGATTATCAATTTATACTGTATAATTAAGGGAATTCTGTTATTGGCTATACTTACTGTAGTTACTTTACTGTAGTTACTAATTGTCTTCATTTTACGAAAACGCTGTTGAACTTCTTAATAAATGAAATAAATAAATAAAAAAGTAATAACAAAAGTTCAATGCGTGGGCATTTGTTGTATACATTGTGCTTATGTTTTATGTCATAGCGATGTCTTTATCATATGATAAAGAAATAATTTTACATAATATTAGGTAATAAATGTACTTTTAACTAACATCTAGAGAAATATATAGGGTAATTAATTGACTAATCCAAGATCAATAATTCATTTGTAAGCTTATAACATTATAATTTTAAAATTATGTAGATAACCGTCAAGATTTAAATATTTAACGTGTGTCTATTACGAGTATAGAAGCATTATGGCGTCCTTCGTCCTCGTACGGAGAAACGCAAGGCCCGCTAGAACGATATCAAACCTGATGTAAGCGCAATGACGATATTTAAGTTGTCAAGGCAACGTTAGCTAGCATCGTTATGAGGTGATGTCGGCGCGACACTGATAACTAGATATTGTAGTATTTGTCACATAAAAACTACTGAATGAGTCTGTTTTAGTCCGTTCATGTTGATATGAGTGCGTTAACCTCTAGGCTATACTATAACGTACGTAACCACTTAGCGATCAATGATTTAAAGCAATTCATTAATAATAATTTAGTAAAGAAGCAAAACATTTTAAGAGCTATGTTATCTAGCCGCTTTGACCCATGCGTTGCAATCGTGATACATTATCAAATTTACACAATATTCGTCCTCCAAACACGGGTTATCTAGGTTCGCCTAAACATTGACCGGTACACTTATCGGCACTTAACCAACCAATACAGCCAATTTATTAGATACCCCATTATTGCTAAGAGAGACATTGGTTGTGGGTAAGCCGGGAAATGAATACCGGCACGCGATGTGCCCTGTATTCAATTTCATGGAGAAACTTATTTTACGTCAACGGGGCTGCTTGCTCACGAAAACCACAGAAACAATCACTTACAGCATTATAGCTGTTAAGGGAACAGACATGCTGAAAAGTTAATACTTAATTGACGTCTACATAACGTAATGTTATAAGCACCGATATCCACTGCAAGCCCAAGTTATAAGTGTTTTTAGGCCGAATGCATTTGTGCTGTATGTGCCTTACTTAAATAATACTGTGTCATAGTGGTAATGACTATTTAGATGATGTCACAACATTTAATAATCAAAGGAATACGTTTACGTATTTACACTACAAAAACCGGCCAAGTGCGAGTCGGACTCGCGCGCGAAGGGTTCCGTACCATTAAATCAACCTACCTCAAAAACTATAGAAGATAATTTAATCAAACCAAAAATCGTTCATACAGTTTATTAATGTGCATAACATATATTTTTTTTAGAATTTTATATCGCGTAGTTTAAAAAATAGAGGGGGGGGACACATTTTTCAGACTTTGAGAGCTGATATCTCGAAAACGATTTGCTTAAATAAACATGAGATTTATAAACCTTCATATCATTTTCAAAGACCTTTCTATTAATACCCCACACGCTTATATACAACAAAAAAAAATTTTCTATCCCTCAGTTACATGTATGGAGGGCCCCCACCCCAATGGTTTTTTTTTACAATTTAGTATCATAATCCTGTAGCGGTTCATATAACACATATCCTTACCAAATTTCGTTACTGTAGCATTTATAGTTTCCGAGTAAATCGGCTGTGACAGACGGACAGACGGACAGACGGACATGACGAATCTATAAGGGTTCCGTTTTTGCCATTTTGGCTACAGAACCCTAAAAAGCAAAAACACGTGCTGACCTTTACGCTGTTATGGTGAAGACACATTTATCAGCATGCGTACGCATTTTGTCTATAGAAAATGTCAGTTTAGTATGGGATCGCTTCCAGCTTTCCGCACGCGTACCTGTTCTGATGCGTTTCATACTAAACGGCCAAATTCTTTAGACAAAATGCGTAAGCATGCTTACTGTATTTAGAAAACGCTACATTCAGTAGTATTACGTAATAATAATAATAAATATCTTGGGACATCTTACACCAATCGACCTAGTCCTACGGTAAGCTCAATTAAGGCTTGTGATGTGGGTACCAGGCAACGATAAGTATATATAATAGATAGATACATATAGATACTTAAATACATAGACAGCCATGACCAAGGAACAAATATTTGTGATAAATAAATACACAAATAATGCCCTCGCCGGGATTCGAACCCGGAACCTCCAGCTTCGTAGGCAGAGTCACTACCAAATAGGCTACAGAGGCTGATTAGTATTTAAAAATTTGATTACTATTGGACTAACAACAGCCGACCAGTGGTACCATGAGCTGGCAAGTAAGGATTGCGTCAGTGTCTACCCGGTACGTACAGCAGTCTATCACGTTTGCACTGATGTACTAGAGCGAGCGAGATGAAATACTTCACGTATCCAGTAAACGCTAACGTAAACGTTATTTTTCAACTCAAGGTACGGCTTCAGTCATTATCACGATTAATATAGGCAAGAGCTAACTACAGCGCCTGCGTTATATTATCCCCCCTACAAAACGAGTGTTAGCGGGAAGAGATAGTAAATTACTACCAACTCAAGGTAAGGACTCTTCATCCTTACTACATACCTATAACTTAGCTGAGTGTGTAAGCTCACACACAAGACATCTTACTCGCACTGACTAATAAATCCAAGCGAGATAGACGGCGAAAAATTATACCTGTAGGCTTATGATGGTACCGCGTTTAATCGTTTGTCGTCGTAGCCGTCATGTTCTAACAAGTGTGCAAGTGCGACAGTGACGCGTAGCACGATAAATAGATAAAACGGGACCATCATAAGCCACCTGAATGCAAGCAATAATAATGGGCAAAGGTCGCCGCGCATCAACGCTAACGCAGCTGGGCATTCCATTTTCATTGCAATTTGGTTGAAGGCAACTTCGCGTACGTCGTCTCCCACAGTATTTTTGTCATATTATTTGGTCAAAGTCATGGGTACAACGTGTAAAAGGTACAGTTTGTACCTATTCACCTTTGACGTATTATACAATAATAAAAAAATATCGCATAAAGGATACATTTGCGTAAGTACTGGTCGAACAAAACTTAATTGCCTTGTTGTTTGTTTCTTGTGGCAATATTAAAGACGATAATGACCTATCGTACTAAGAGTTATTGGTATTTACTAAAAATTATATCCACAATACATGTCGTCAATAATTTATGTTTATTATACTGTATGGCTGAGTGTGGTTAAAATAGTCAGAGATAACCTTTTTACACATAATTCATAGTGAAACATTTTATCACTTCAAAGTGGAGTTAAATCACTATTAAATAGGTATCTACTTCATACGAGTAATATAAAGTAAAGAATACCTATCAGTTGTAGTTACTATATGTACCTACTGTACCTAGGATATAGGATTTGATATTCAAATGACGCTTGTAACTATAGATATAGTGTGCGCCTATTCTATATTTTTCATACATAGCTATGTATGAATAAAATAACAAAGTCAACTCTAGTACGCAAATGAATTTTGATAGCACTTTTCTGGACAGTTTAGTTAGTACTACTACTGACATTGTTCATTTTTACTCCGCTACGTCTTGTAAAATATTGTATAATATTCGTGTTGAAGGTGGGCTTTTTCTGACCGATTCGGAGACTAGGTACATTAAACAAATAACTCTCCTATTATTATAAACAGATATCTTATTGGTATGGATTGCTCATTGGTTAATATTTTTAATAAGTAATAAAATTGAAGAATAGCAAGTGACCGCGATGTCACCACGGCGAGATGTACGTGCAGATAAGCACTGGCGCATCGCGCTATAGCGTAGCAAGGAATAATTTTTAAGCACAGTAACGACATGCCATTATAATGAATACCAACTATCGATTGATGACAACACGCAAACCGATGAAACAAGGATGTGCTGTGATATTTGCTAGTCGACTTTTTCAAAATTCTTTCTGTTTTCTGCAAGTAAAACATGTAATTTACTTGGTACGGGAAAAGAAAATGATGTTTATTAGGTACTTAATATTTCATGCACAACTATAACCTGCTTATTTGCTATGCTTGCTGTATTGGGGTAGACTTAAAAATAAAAAAATATTTATGTTTTAGCAATATGTATGACATGTGTAATCTTATGAAGCGATAAAACAACTGTTTACACATTTTTATATTATTATGTGTAAAATATAGTTTATTGCCATCAAATACTTATTTACAATTTACGTAAGAATAACATACAATACGAGTATACACATCTAATCGATAACAGTTGAAAAGCGTAGCGCTTCACTAAGCAAACTTGCTGTAAGCGATGCATCAAGTTATTCAATTGTCTTATTATGAAAACCAGATTCATATCTTTTATAAAACTTTTTGTAATTTGTCTTTTGGATCCAAGGAATCGTGATTACCAAACATTGTGATGCATTCATACGTTTTTTAATCTCAAATTTAATTTATATACAAGTTAGTAAATAATACACCCTAAAATTAACCTATAACAAAAACTCTTATCCATTTTTTATAATCCAGCAATATTTATTTGTTATCCACTTTTACGCTTCGTAAAATAAAGTATGTAGTACAACGACTGAATTTAAAGTAGTTTTTTTATATACATAGTGTATCTACTACTTATACATTAATTCATCTATTGATTTGTGTCATGCTATTTAGGCATTTATTATACATTAGATTTAGACATACAAGTACCTACTTTCTTTATTTGAGTTAATATGTTTCGGGTAAGGGTCCAATTTGGGTGTATCAGGTCAAAAGCAACGCCGATATTAGCAAAAAATACAGTAATAAGTGATAGAGCATAAGATTTTTGACTAGTCAGCTTTTGTGCAGAGGCACGCAACGCAGGCTCCGTGCTAGGCACTCGCCCACCGCTTGACCCCGTTTAGACACTATTCTTAATTTCCCTTTTAGTATTAAAGGATTTATAAAATACAGACCCGTACTACTAAGCTGTTTTATATTTAGATGCATGATTTTAAGTAGCAAGATAATAGTAATTAGCAATAATGGTTGTAAAAAGTAATGATAATGACATGAAATTACACACAAAATACGAATCAACACGAAATCATTCGCTTAAAAATAGTTTCGCGCATTCATTGATTTTTAAATCTACATTATAAAGTAAACTCGCATACTTAGGGACAGATGGTGCATATCACATTATAAACAACGCGAAGATACTTTTCAAAAGTACCTAACTATTTGCAATGATCTATAAACTACGCATTTACTTTCGACTCTCTCTATACTTAGTACATAAAACCTAAATTTGTTAAAAAAATATTCTTAAAACTGCTAAAATGTTTATTTTAAGTCCTTCTCCATAATAAACGCATTCATGCCAGCTATGCATTGGCATATTGACATTTTACTATGTTGATTTAGACTTTCACGATTATCACTCATATTTTAAAGACAAACGGGTCCTAATCGCGTAAACTTACGTTTAATTATATCCTGATCCTGATATTTTACTATGTGTTTGGAGTGCATGATTAATTTAAGATAAATAAAATATCTACTACGAAAAGACTATCTTAACATTTAAAAAAAACGAGTGAACTGCAATAAGGCAGAGTAGAGTGAAGCGACGCCAGGAGTGGCCAACTATAAAACCCTTTGCAGTAATTACAGAAACGCTTTAGCATAAAACGGCCAAGGCCAGCAGATACTGACTTACTTTTCCTTTATAATAATTTAGCAAATTTGAATATAATAAAATATATTATACATTTAATTATAAAGTACCTACAGTAAAAGGCTTTTACAGACTGAAAGAATACAATAAATGTAAAAAATATACACAAGCGTTTTTCGATGAACTAACTTTCAAGTGTTAGGTAATAAATTTTTCATTAACTTGTTTTTAACATAATTACAGTAGTTATATTCTTAAGCAACTTTTTAAATAGATAATTTTATGTTTAATCAGACTTGCTTGATGACATATTTACATATAGGTACTCATACGTTTCTGATTGGCGTCGAGATGCAAGCAATAGTATTGACTCGTGTTACTCGTATTGACAAGTCATTCACTTTCATCAAGCGCTCAATAAGTCTGTTTAAAATCACAGTAGGTAAGTCCCCGACAATTAAAATGAACTCGAAGGAATGTGATAGTCAGCAGGCCAGTTCATTGTAAGTAATTAGTTGCTCTGACAGAGCTCTGAGAGTTACGAGAACTTATCTTCGGTAACCGCCGTGTTTATTAGGTAACATACCTACAACCTTCGAACTATCCGTTTCAAACGATAATATTAGTACTATTAGTGCTATTAGTACTAATATTACACAAATACTGAGATACGACCTATTTTTTCAAGTTACTGTTTTGGTTATTAACATAACTATTATATAGGAATAGTAAAATTAGCGAGAGTACCTACCGTTGAACATTTACTATTGCCACAATGACCGGCCCTGCGCCACCCGTATCCAGCTGACTCCTGTGACCTTCACCAGGTCCACCTTGTGGGGGAGCTTCTATGTACGGGAATCGTACATACAGGGTGTAATCGATAAGTGTTTACAGGCCATAATTCCGTAAATATGAGAGATATCAGAAAAAAAATTACTGATATCGAAAGTACGTTACAAATCGAGTAAAATTACACTAATAACTTTTTTTAAATAAAATCAGAAGTATCCCAAATATTAACTTCAAACCTTTCCATACATTTAGAAGGTAAACGTTAATTCAAAGAGAACAAACTTTTAATTTCATAATAAATGTTAGATTAATTTTTTCATAAACGATAGAATTATTATTTTATAACAATGTGTTCGTTTCGTACAAATAATAAATCTCTAACAGTTTTCTCTCATACGACATCCGACATTCTTTAAGGCTGTAAGTTGTCATACTAAATGTATGGGAGCGTTTTAAGTTAGTATTTTTAATATTACCTCATCTATTTAGAAAAAGTTATTAATGTAATTTTACTCGTTGGGTAACGTACGTTTGATATCAGTTAAAAGTTTTCTAATATCTCTCATATTTACGGAATTATGGCCTGTAAACACTTATCGATTACACCCTGTATAACAGAATTATTGGTTTCCGGCCTTATTACATACTATTATTACTGCTACTGTATTATACTACTATATTGCATGATATAACCTATATAGTAAGAATATTTATCTTGCTCCTATTAATACTACTTAGTAGGACCATTTCAGCATGAGATCCTATAACCTGTTTTGGATTATATTTTTCTAAGCTTAAACCTATTGATACGAATTCAGTGCACTAATTTTCAGTATTTTAATCCATAATTTGGCACACATGCTATTTTGGTGTCGATAATGCCTACCTACACCTCTTCTCGAATATTCAAAGTGATGATATTTCCTCATTCATTATTTATAATTGCTATTCACTCGAAAATGTATATCATAACACATCTTTGATCTATCTCTGTATTTTTGTCATTTATATTAAAAGCATAAAATCAGCCAATTCATGTGCACCTCAAATCAAAGTGAATGTATTTGAAATCGATTTTTCCCTGAAAGATGGTAATCAATTGTAACGGAAAGGTTCATATATATTTTGCACATTTTCGTTTGGTATTTAACTGTTCATTTGTTAGTTTTGGCATAGGTAAATAAATATAGAGATAAATAAATCCCTCAAGATTAAGTTTAATACTTTCAATAATAAAAATCCTACCCTAACCTAAATACGAAGAATGTTTAAGTCATCATAATAAGCGCGACGTGGTCGAAAGATAATTGTTTTACAACACGCTGTTAGTGGTCACACCATATTAATGGCATTGTTCATAATATAAACTACTATTTTTATACCATTATAATTTAGTGAATGACTACTGATTATATAGTTGTATGAATGTTTTGTTACATTTTAAGATCAGGTAGTTTCATTTATTTAATAGTATTTTATGCAACCCTTGTTTAAGAGAGGTCAAACAAGGTGAGTGGCGTGGGTAACAATTTGAGGCGAAGCCGAAAATTGTTATTAAAGTCACCACAAGCATTTTTTGACTCAGTTAACCAATCTTGCATACAATATTTTTTCTACGACCATACATTTATTTTTATATAAAATAGTAAATTTTAGAAATATTCTTAGACAAAAACAATTTTATTAATCTTCAAGGTCGGGCGGGAGATGTCAAAATTAAAAAAGAAAGCTCCTCTATGGTTTACTGTTCATCAGATTTTTGTTTTAAATTAGGTTGGCAGCCATGTATTTCATTAAGTCTTGTATACACGAGGTGTCTTAAAATGCAAAAAACGCACTGCGTGTAAACCCGAATGCGTTTATAGGGAATAGACAATATAGACTTATCTTGACATCTGTAAGGTACGTGGCACGACCATGTAAATGACAAATAAAAGTACGGGAGTAGAAAAACACGTATTTTGAAATTTTTCATTTGTTTATTTTGAAAACAACTCAAATTGTTTTGTTTGTTCATAACTTTAAATATTAGATTGTTTATACCAAAGAAATAATATTGATGTTTACTAACGCCGGAACGATTTAAGCCCACGTCCTCAGCTTTTGCGGCTAATGCCTAAACCTGCCTGGCTGGAGTGGCCGAGTGGTTTAAGCAGCAGACTCGAAAGCTGAGGACGTGCGTTGAAATTCCACTTCCGGTGTTGTTAAACTTCGGTAAGTATTTTTTCTTTGGTATGACATCTAGTATTTAATTTTATAATTTGTCACTAAATAAAGTTGCCAGCTTGTTTATACCTGAGTAAGAATCCAAGTAATGTACAGGTTGATTATTTTAATACGCAACAATAGGAAACTACACAAAAATACACGGGTGATTAATTGCAAGCACCACAATTTAAAAATTCCAATTTCTTTTTTCTGAATAATGAACTGTATCAATTTTCCTTCCGTGTAGTATTTTTTATTATTACCGTACGAACCAATTCTAGGAATGATTCTAAAACGTGATTACCTATCATTCCTGAAAACGACATAATTTGCAAACTGGGAACAGCTTTCATGTTCAGGAGATCATCTAACATAGGTACTGCACCCGAGCAGAGACAATAGGGTAAGTCTGCAAACTAGGGAACTTTTGAACATTCTGGGATGACAGAGAAGGAGATTATTTGAACTCACCAACTAAACAGGTTATAGCAAATATTATAAACGAGGGCGAACAAAAGTAATGATAATCGGTATTACTGAATTTGAAGTTTTTCTGTGTATTTATTATACAATGTGCCCATGAGGAAAGGCAAAAAGTCAACAGCGGATTTCTGACCAAATTTGAAGTTAAAAATGTCATATGAAGTTTTCTGGATTCAGTCTATTTTAAGAGAAAATTTGTTTTTTTTTTCTTAAAACCGTTTTAGACAGTTACGCTATGATAAACGCATTTTAGGAGGTTTTGTCACCATTTTGTCTTAGTCTTGTCACATTTAATCGACAAACATTAAATGAACAAAAATATCTTTAATTACCTAGCCAATCTAAAAAAAACTTTAAAGTGCAATTTTGCGATAGGTTGATAAAAAAATCCTTTTTTGTGTATTAAGGCATTCAAAATATAAAAAAAAATGTTTTTGTAGATTTGACCAAAACTTGTGTAACATTTTTTGCTACTTTTAGTCTCAGGAATATGCTGTTAGCTTTTTTTCCCTTTCCTCGTGGGCACCTTGTATTTCTCTTTTATTTTAAATACTTAAAAAAAAATTATCTAGCTAAATTTTCGCTCTTGTCTATATATTTGATAGACCATTCTTTTGAAGAAAAACAATAAAAAATTGATAAACAGCTATCACATAGATCTTTTAATAAATCTCCGAAGATGAGAACAATCTATATTACCCAAAATCTATTTTTTTGTTTAGTAATATATAGGTGGTTTAAACAAGGTTTTTCTAAAAAACCCGGTCCCGATCCTTGGATACCTACAGGTATTTTAATATGTACTTAAAATTAGATTTATTGAACCGACGTTGTTAAGTACTGAACACTTCATTATTAACAATAAAAGAAACACAAATGAATGTGGTTAAAATCTTATTTATTAATTTTAATTATAAAGAGTGATATTGTATTACCATAGTTAAAAAAATATTATTCTGTTATTCTGACATGTCGATTAACACTTGTTGATCGTCCCTCGTATGTAATTTTAAATTAAAAACATTCTATTTACTAAATCTATTTTTTATGAGCGCTTACACGACCATGAAACCAAAAAAGACCATAACAATACTTGTATGTGTGTGTAGCCCCACGGATGCGGTCAACTCACTGACGTATGCAATTTACTCAAGTTACAGGCTCCCACACTATTGCATACATGCTCCTAAAGTAGTAAAGTAACCAGTACAAACATTTCATTTCAAACCGCAGCACAAAACTATGAATCACGATGCGTCGTTACTAACCATGATGCGAGTATAATACCGCTAAGAACGCATAAACAGTTAAATATGAGCTCAGAATTGATATGATTAAAACACTTGAGAATCATGCGTCCGCCCACAGCCGCACTCGACATTCCGACACAGCTTTATGTCATATCACAATCGTAGCACAGTAGTAGCTTTGCTTCTTAACAAAAGTTTAACGAATCACTTATAACATGTAATTTATTCAATGAATGCAAAGTTTCAGTTTTGATTGTCAATTTACTTACACTTTACCATCAATTAATAAAATTGTGGTAATTGATAAAAAAAAATTAAACAATTACCTATTAAAGAAGAAACTTATGTTAGAAGGCATTATTTATATTACAAGTTATTAGTAGTAGTTATACTACACAATTTACGAATAGTTTATAGTGTTAACCCCCAGCCTCCCAGAGGCCTTTTAAAGGGTCTCCTTAAACAAAAGAAATTTTATTCTATTTCTTACATTGTCAATTCAAAATCCGCTGGTATTTTTTTTTGTCTGGGTGGCAAGAGGATAAGGTAGTTGCAAATTTGGGTATAGTTTGAGCATTAATTGCATAAGCAGTGGTGTCCAAAGAGTTAATTTAAAAGTGATCCCACAATACACTATAAATTGAGTAACAATGTCTTCTAGTGGTATACGGCAGTCAACTTCCAAACGCTTCTGGAACTCTTAACATTTCATTACACCCCTTTCATGCCGTGGTTAAGTGGTCAAGCAATTATGAAGGTAAATAAATCTACAAGTGCCAACAACAGCAACAGATGCAGTATTAACTGAGCATTTTGACTTTGTATCACTTGAGATGCAATTCATTGAAACTGAAGACCACTTGAGTTAAAAACGATGAAAGTCATTTTGTTTAAAGTGTTTGGAAAAAGGATCATTACTAATAACAAAAGACTGAGCTTTGTGGAGCCTTTCTTTCTGCCCTTTTAATAATAAAGTAGGTACAATTGATACAAATGCTTATTGTACATATATTTTTCATTTACAGTATGATTAAGGCATGCTAATTAATGATCCCAAATCGGGTATTAATTTGTTTATATTTTGTTTAGTATCAATACATTTTTAAAATCTTTTTTATTAAAAGCCCTGTCTCAAAAAGTGCCTTGGTTGGGAAAAAGATCACCCATCATCATCATCATCATCAGCCTATGATAGTCCACTGCTGGACATAGACTTCTCCTATTAACTTTGCGTAAAGACGCATTAGGAGGTAAATGCCCATAATCGCCACGCTGGGCGATAACAATAATGTGTCTACTATGATGACGCTGCTGCCCAACATCAATCTTTTATCAAATAATGCTCAGTGTCACTTCAATCCCTTAGTCGAGTCTTACGACACCCGCTGGAGGAGTAGGGGTGGTGACAAATGTATTCTTACTGTCGTCACTATACGATAGATCACCCGCCAGTGGATAAATTTCGCGTCGAGGTCATCGCTCCATCTCGTCACTGCCACGTCGTCGCCGCCCATCATTTGGTGGGTATCAAATGATGAACTTAGATTAAAATAAATACTAGTTATCGAAAAACGAAATAAAATCAGCACCCGTTTGTAGAACCTCAAAACTGTACTACTTCTGTACCACTGCTGGGCAAAGGCGTCTCCCCTCTTTTTCTTTCAAAACACTTCTACTACATACTCGTAAGTATGTACAACAAAAATTTACCCGACATGTTTCTTAAACTCTATCTACCCTATGAATGTAGCAAGAGCAGCAACTTACCACACGTGAAAGATATATTGAAGCCGCTAGGTCCTTATATGTGGAATGTGAAAAAGCCCAGACATTGTTATTCATGCATTTCATTTTACAGATCATGATATTCTATAGTCTCGCCGAGTCGTGTTGTGCTTGTTTTCATCGTAAATTGAAAAGCTCTTAAATAATGATTCATTGATCATTTTAGTAGCTCTCAGGTTGCCACCAGCAGTAGGTATGTGAAGATCGGCCAAGGTGCGGCGTAAACATGAAACGAAACGGGCACTACGATCACAGGTGCCGAGGCGTGATGGTGTTTTCCAAAGGCTCACTCGTTCAACAAGATTGTGCGATCATTACTTGTTCTTACGTTTATTCCTACGTGTGTTTTTCTTTGCATAGTATGAAAAACTTCACGAAAATTCTTGTCCTCTACTGCTTGTGAGCAACTTTGCTATTAAAGAGAAAAAAAAGATAATCACTTACCTATCGGTTTACAATTCTGCTCATCCGATCCATCGTCGCAATCGTTATGGCCATCACAACGTTTCGCCACTGAAACGCAGCGTGTGTGATCGCACTGGAGTTCATCCTTGTGGCATTCTGCAACCAAAAAGAGATAATGATTGTATAGTTTACCGTTAGTGAAATACCATGTATTTCGGTTCTTAATATTTTAGATATCCAGCCGAAGAGACGAAAATATTGAGAATAAGACGCATTGTTCTTTGCGTATTCACATTAAATAAAGCTCTTTTTCCTGGTCATTATGTACGATTCGAAAAGTACATCACTATTTTTATCACACCCCGTTAGTACCTATACATCAGATTAAAAATCAGGTTTATCAAGGCATAAATTCAATCTTTTTTTTCATGTGATGCAATTCTCACTTTGATGTCTGCCAAATATTGTGCAGCAGGTGTAAGTGAAACATCAGTAGGTAAGTCAAACGATGGAGTACTTGTAAAGATCCCAGTTTCTAATACTCTTACCCCCGCGTCCGAATTTGTATATGTGTGTTACGTTCGATGTTCGAATCAAGCGAAATTTTTGAATGTGGTTAAATATCTGAGATTGGGTCGCAATAGTCATTTTTTTACAGGTTTGGCATGACTTATCCAACAGATTCAACAAGCAGCGGTATTCAGCTACGATACGATTGTAAATAAATTGTTTAAAAATAACATACAAATGTAATATTAACGTGAATAACTGTCAAAAAATTTCACTTAAATAAATTAAAGTGAAATTATATCGACCATGAAAAAATATTGATATACATTTAAAATAAAATAAAATTATGTTAGTAAAAAATGGGTGTTACAAACTATTTTTCTGTCCCATTGGAATAATTATCAATTAATTTGCTTCACCGTCATCAACTGAGTAAATCCATGTAACTGTAATGAAAGTTACCATCTCATAGTCTGTTTATTTACTTATGATTCAAAGTTAAGTATTACATTATATCTACATAACTATCATTTTAATATCTAGATATAAATAACAGTAAAATTTGTAGAATTCATAGATAAACACGCTATAGATTGGTATTTTCCATTACACTCTTGCATGAAATTGCCCAACTCATCACCTCCACACATTGTTTTCCACACCGATACGTTCTTAGTTTGTTATCTGATTCAATTCAATATTCAAGTTTCTTATTAGAAAAATGTAGTAACATTCAAAAAATATATTGGTATTTCGGGACAAACGTCGTATTCAAAAATAGGTACAAATAACTTACCACGATTTGAAGAAGTCTCGTCTACTTGTGGTTCTGGAAGAGCTTCGTCAATGTCTCCTGTCGGTATCTCATTGTTGGCATCGTCTTTGGCGGTAACGAAAATTAAGAAACAATATTAAAAAAAGAAAACATAATTAAACTATATGATAGGACACGAACAAAAATTAGGAGAAATCGGAACATAATTAAATAAAATAGAAGCTATACCCTCAGAGCATCCGGCCTCGTCAGCACCATCTGAGCACTCACTGACGCCATTACAACGCATGTGACCAGGAAGGCACGCTCCGACATCGCACCTGATCCAGTCTTCTGGACACGGCTCATTTGAAACTACATAACATGAACTCTTTGTTACATTTGTATTTTATGCAAGCGACAGAGTTTAAGTATTATAAGGAAAAATAGCATTCTTAGAAATTCACTGTTTACCGAGGCATAGTTCCAATAAAATTTTCTCGGTAATGTCTAAAATGTTACTATCGTTATTAATTATAGTATAATCGATACAGAAGTATGTAAATCGCGAAAGCAATATTTCCATTCAAAACCGATGGTAATAGTTATTTATAATACAAGTGTTGAAAGTGGACTTTTTCTGCATGTGTGTCGGCGAGCTTAAATAAAATACGAACAAAGTGTGTATTTTAAACCAACACGAGTTATACTAAAATATTACTTTTCAACTCGAATACCGTACAATAACAATGCATTACGCTAGGAAAAACATTAAAACTCAACCAGACCGTACCGAAAAGTACTATGAAAGTTTATTCCCGCCGCCGCCCGCGTACTTAAAAGTGTCACCTTCTACATATATGAATTGATTTACATCTATACAGTCAGCTGAGTTGGATTATAAAATATTGGAATATGCAACCCCTTTTTTATTTATGCATATATGTATTATTTGTAAAAGAAGTCACAAGATATTTATTTATTTATTATCTATAACCGATTGTAACTGGATACACATGTGATTGACTATAGGTAATCCTGATATGTCAATGTGATTAATTTAGATATCTCAATATCAATAATCCCATACTAGTAAATAAATAACAAATAATAATAACATGTTAATAAATAATAGGTACCGAAATCTATTACTTAACTAATAAAATACTAAATCAAAATGTTAACATATTTATATTCTGTCATCGGCGAGGTGTCTTACAAATAGTTGGTACTTATCTGAATGCCAAATTTGCATTAATGCAGCTGCACCAGCAATGTAGCTATTTTGGGTCCAGGAGTGAATACCTACCTCGCAAAATAGCTACTTGGCAAAAAAACTACAACGCAAATTGTCTATAAGCCACTAAGCCTACAATGGAAGTTGTCTACGTCGCATAATGTACACAGCACAAAGTCACCGTTGAAGAAAACCCACTAGTCTTAAATACCTCCTTAGTATTAAGCCTCTGTTGGTAAATGACTCTGTCGCAAAATGACAACTTTTTCAATTGCATGGTCAGCAAAAATATTTAATCATAAGTGATAATTTATCTTTTTTATTCCGTTAAGGACAATATACTGGTTAAGGCAAATTCTGGTTACGGCAGATTTTTTTATGACAGATTCGTGTTTGTGCAGAAATGCACAACTGCATGTCTAGAACACTAACTTTTTATTTCATGTGTACCTATGCTCGCTCGCGCCAATACGCGAGTACAAGCGGGCAGAAAGTAAACGCGCGTTGCGTTAATAACGCCATTCGCGACGGGTCCAGGAGTGAATACCTACCTCGCAAAATAGCTACATGGCAAAAAACCTACAACGCTAATTGTCTATATCGCCATAAAACCTACAGAGAAAGTTGTCTACCTCGCAAAATGTACACACAGCAGAAAGCCCACGTTGAAGAAAACCCACTACTCTTAAATGCCTCCTTAGTATTAAGACTATATTGGTAAATGACTCTGTCGCAAAATGACTGAGGAGGTATTCACTCCTGGACCCTTCGCGACTTCGTCGCATCGAATCGTCTCTTTGAATCGCCTACGTAGGACATAGCATTATGCCAGCTTTGCACCTGTAAGTTCTTACGTAAGTTATAGGGACGGAGCTATACTAAGGAATGAGAAGTGAATGTCATCTCATTCCTCAGTGTAGCTGCGTCCCTACAACTTACGTAAGAACTCACAGGTGTAATTTCAGCCTTAGTGTAGCCCGACTGCAAAAGGTGCGTTTGGTAATATTTAACGTTTTCGCCGCCACGTCAAAAAAAAATAGCGTAGCACTCACGCAAAGTAACAAATTGCACGTACACAACTGTCAACGTTGTGTCAAGCCAATTATGTCAGCCTCCGTAGCCTTGTTGGTAGTGATCCTGTCTACAAAGCTGGAGGTTCCGAGTTTGAATTCCGGCGAGGGCAATATTTGTATTTTTATTTGTCACAAATGTTGGTCCTGGTTGTATATGTATTTATGTATCTATTTATAATCTATATCGTCGCTTGGTTCTCATATCGCAAGTCTTAATTATTGAGCTTACCGTGGAACTAGGTCGATTTGTATAAGATGTCCCAAGATAAATATATATATATATATATATATATATATATATTATTATAGCAACACATATATTAACGAATTCACAGGCATCCTCTCTTCTTGGATATTGGCTAATGTCCGAACGCTCTAATCGAATCAAACTTATTTGCATCTTGCTCATTCTTAAAATCCAATCTTGGGGTAGTAAGAAAAGATAAAGGGATAAAATCATATACGAGTACATAATCGTGTTTAATTCCTAGTAAGTACCCTACACATGAAATAAAAAGTTAGTGTTCTAGACATGCAGTTGTGCATTTCTGCACAAACACGAATCTGTCATAAAAAAATCTGCCGTAACCATAATTTGCCTTAACCAGGATGTTGTCCTTAACGTAATAGAGAAGATAAATTATCACTGTTGATTAAATTATTTTTCTGACGATGCATTTGAAAAAGTTGTCATTTTGCGACAGAGTCATTCTATGGGAAATTAGCATCCCATTTATGTGACCTAAGTTTTGAATACAACATTTACTAGCCTGGCGCCACGTAGCGTAGGTATGATCTTACAAATGCCATCATACAAACCTGGGTCGACGACGGTAGCCTTAAAGTCTGCCTCGTTGACGACTACGCCCGACAGTGAGCGGTGGTATTTGATGTGATTCCTGAGGATCTCGGTTATTTTGTCCATGTCGTAATAACCCGTTGTCACGATGTCCAGTGTCACTTTGCATGAGAAGTCGTCGGTGGCGCGAGATCTGGAAAGTAGGTAGACTTCATAAAACATGGAGCTCCAAATGTACGAAACGTAAGATAATTTTTATGAATTAAAATACATGAAAAATAATTAAGTATGAAGTAATAGGATACCCAGCAGCGAACAAATTCGCTTAACTTTTTGTATAAGTTTCATAAACGGGGTTTTTAATAATTTACGTGTTATGTGCTTAGAGGCTAAACTATAATAATATAATACTATAATAATAAATTATAATAGGAACGAAGGTATAATGCGACATTTTATTATTAAGACCGGCTAAGGCAGACTAGGAAAAAGGGAAAGAAAAAATAGTATTTAAATAGTAATTTACTTTAATTTCATTAAAGTTTAAACAATTTCGACGTGTCGTTTTGCTCATTATAGTTGATAAAAACTGTTGTATTAAATGTACAAGCAAAGAAATATAAAAGATCGACGATCGTGCAGATCTGTAATTTATATTTGCTGTGAGTTATTTTCTAGACGTGTTTTTAATAAAATGACTAACTAATATATTCTTAAATTGATTCGACCTAGGCTATCATAATAATAAAATGGAATTAAATTGTTCACTGCATTCGGCTTAAATTAATTATTATAGTATTATGTTTAACATCATACAAATTGCCATTTTCTTGTCTACTATGCAACCGCTTCTGTAATATAATTCAAATCCTTTCTAATCATTTATTTAATTGTTTGTTACTGGTCTTGTATGTACACACTGTAGTATAAAATTATACATTTCATTCCATAGGTGTAAACATGCCGTATAGGTGTGCCGTGTGGTGACGGCAGTAAGAATACATTTGTCACCACCGTAAGTCCTCCTGCGGGTGTTGTCGTAAGAATCAACTAGGGGATTAAAGTGTTGAAGTGTCACTGACCATTATTTGCGAAAAGATTGATGATGGGCAGCAGCGTCATCATAGTGGACACGTTACTGCGATCGCTAATCCGCTTGCCCAGCGTGGCAATTATGGGCATTTACCTCCTAATGCGTCTAAACGCATTGTTAATAGTAGAGGCCTACGTCTAACGTCCACGTTGATGATGATGAGGTGTAAATATGAACTTACTGTATTCTGACTAGGCTCGCTCTTTGAGTGCCAGATATTTCTCCGTTCCTGCCATGTTCTTCATAAATCTTGTTTACAGCACTGGACAAGGATCTAGAGAAGTTCAGGAACTGCGGCGAATCTCTGTTGGAATATTCTGCTTGGTACGGTTGCAAAGCCACGAAGGTAACGTGGAGCGTCTCTGCAAAAATTACCAAAAAAATCGTCAGCAGGTACTACACTAGTACATTTCGATGCAAGTGCAAAAAAATATATTTCGACGATGGTGAAAGTTGGAGCCCGAGTGAAACGAGGGCGACAATCACCCGAGTTAGCAACAATTTTACACGTGTATCGATCGACTTTTTTCATAACACGTGCCTTAAAAAGAGAAAATGACGCACGCGAAGCGTGCTCAAAGTTTACTTTTCCGCACTAGTTAGGAAATAGTACATTATGATACAAGTGTGCTAAGTTGATCATTATAGTCGAGGCGATATTGTGCGCGCGAGCTGCAAGCGAGCGCGCATAAGATAGCAGAGAGTATAATGATCAATGCACACGAGTTTTATACGACGTTTTTCAACACACTTGCGAGGAATAATCGACTTTTAGTAACACTTTTACTAACCTGTGTTGCTAGGTAATTACCTACTACTTACTTAGGTACTATCCCAAAGTAACGTTTAACCTTTTTATTTTTTTCTTGTTCATTACTTGAAGTTCACAATTCACATACAAGTAATAAGTAATAACAGTAAACACAACAAAATAAACGCAACAAACATTTTAAATTCACTCCACTCCGAATAAAAAATACAATGGTGACTTTAAAACGGCGCGCGCAAATTTTTAAACGCGCGCAAATTTGTAAGACAGCAATCCTATCGACAAACAGCCAATATTAAAAAAAAACTGAGAATGATTAACGATTATTATAAAATAAAAATACGATAACTTTACATTTAATATAATTACTTGATAATTTGGATGCACAATTTTAATATTTTATTTATTTATTTACGAAAATTTATAGTATTTTGTAATAATATTCTGGATTCCGCTATTTCTGCCACATGACAAAACTTTGCTCAATTTAAAAAATAAACATAACCTGACTAAATTCGAATGCCTCATCTACATGACATAATACTTGGAAATGCTTGCAAACATACTTGGTCGGGTTATGTTATTACCGCACTAGAACAATAACGTAATGAAAAAGCACGCGTGTTTAATATCTTGGATTATGAGCCTAATAGCGGTTCAATAATACCTACGTTACGAGCAAGTGTGTTGAAAAGGTATTTTACGTTACGGTTTGCTTGAGATGTATCTTGCAAATGATATAGCTCCTAAAATTGTAATCCAGGTCCCGTCCCAATTTAGTATTTTAGTTTATTTCTTTACTTACCTACTGAAATACGATCAATAGGTATACGAAAAAAAAGTTGATTGTGTTGCAAGGGATCAGAATGATATATTTCCGGCGAGTACATTAATTGAAGCCCCAATGAACCGATGGGTTCCACAAAGCGAAAATAATTTTAATACCTATTGTGAGACACATACGGCTTTTCAATACTTCTATGAGAAAAATAAAAGATAATATATGTATTGTATATTTATTTTTTAGGCTGGCAATAGAAAGAACATAAAAGTGCCACTTTGTTCACTCCTGTCAGGGAATAAAAGACCCATTTTAGGATACCTAGATGATGTGAAAAAGTTCTTATTCTCGAATCCTCCTAGCTAGGCTGCGCAGTATACTAGGTCGGCCCTAAAGTACTGTCACAAAAGTTTTGACGTGAACAAAGCTAACAAGTACTATTAAAAAATATATTAACTCCATATATGGGTTTAAAGGTTTTTTTAATACCTAGTGATAGATTTGTAATCAATTTTAAGGAAAAATGTTGTGTTGTTTTCGCACAAGGTCTCGTAACATGTGAAAAAACGTATGAAAATAACACGCCAAAAACACGCGACCGATTCTAGTAATTATCTTTCAGTTTTGTGAAGCATGTTTTCATAAATTGCCCACGTGCTGACGACGGTCGACAGTCTCAAGTTTACAAAGAATGGCACAAAACGTAATAGGTATTTAATTTCAAAACAATTATAACGCATTTTGATCACCATGTTCAAAACATGTTTACGTTTTTTGTATATGTTGCTTTTAACAATATTTTATAAGCCAAAATCATTATGACAGAACTGGACCGACTAAGTAGCGTTGCGATCGCACGAAGACAACCTTATTACAAACAATAATTGTTTGAAAATTTAGTGAAATATAGTATTTTTTTATTTTATATATATTTATAAACCCTAAAATTCTATAAGTGACCGTCGTTTTAGTGAATGATGATAATATTCTGTAAGATGACTCGACGACATTACGAAACGTATTAATAGTTCTCAACATTATCAATAAATATTTTAGTTTCACCGTTTCCAAAAATCAAGCAATAAGTACATTTTCGAACTAAGTATATTATTTATGGTCGCCATGCTCATTTATTACTGAAGATGATTGTTAAGTGAACAAATAGTTTTTTGTGTTATCTTAACACGAATGTAAAGGTATTTTACTTCTCTTATGTCAAAACACTCACCTCGCTCAAAATTCTATTTTAGAACCAACTATAGAATCCTTTTGCTTGCTCTTATTTCAATTTTATACTCGCGGGTACAATGCAATTTTCTACCCTTGTATAACAAATTTAATAACTATTACTGGATTCTGGAAACTGGGAACTGGCTTTGTTTATGAATAATGATGTAGTTTAAATAAAAAAAGTAAAAAGAGTATTAATAAAAATAGTCACTCTTACAATGAACTTATCTCTACGTCTAAATATGTTACGTGTTATACATTATATTCCACAGCGTGAGTAACAGTTACTTACTAAACATAACCATGTTTAACTTATCGTTTACGAAACCGTAGCCCTGACGTGCATCTTTATGCACGTCAGGGCTACGCACGCGCTACGCGCTATCACAACAAAAATAAATATAAATTACAATACCCTAGATTTACTAGCTTTCTAACGACATTTTATGCTAGACCTAATACTGCGTGGTTATGGCTATCCACAAGGACAAGATAGAATAAAATTTAGTAATCCAACTCACTCTCTTTAGGCTCGGAGGTGAACGGCGGGCCGTGCGCACCGGACCCTTCGCCATTCTCATCGTCGTCTCTGAAACACGAGGCATTATGTTATTTTATTTTACATACATGGAAAACCAACAGCTTAAAACATATCTACATACAAGTTAGCAATACAAAGCCAATTACAGGTTCTCACATATAAAAAAAATTGTTAAACATTAAGCAACAGTAATTTATGAGGCATGATCATGATATCACTCGTTGCGGTTATCGAAAATAATCCAGGATGCTTAGCCAAGTTGCCAATCGCTAACGCTTAGTAGCGTATCGTAATTTTACCTCTCTGTCACTGTTTCATATTAGTGTGACAAAGAAAGTTAGCTGCCTTTCGTTTACGATTGACGATTATGCGTTAGCGATTGGCAACTTGTCTAAGCACCCTGGTTCTTTACTCTATGCCTATGATAGACAATTCAATCAAAGTGTAAACAATTTCGACAAGTCTTTTTATTGAAAATAATTAAAAATCACTTCCTAAAGACTTATTTGTTTTCATTACCGTAAAACCATCCAACTATAGTCCAATACTGCAACTATGGTTCACAATTACAATTCCTAATAAGCATCCGTTCCAATTTTTTTTGCTTTGTCCTAGTGTTTAGTAATTAATTATCAATGAAATGATTTTGCCTATGAATAGCACGAGTAATATAACTATTACACCCAATGGATATTCGATTATGATTTAGACCATTGTTGAGAGCGTTTGAATTATAGTTAGGATAATTTTACTGAAAGAATAAACGATAGTTTGTTTGTCGATTTATTTTAAGATGATTCATCTGCCCCTAAAATCCAATCTAATTTGAGCCTTAAATTGAGATCATAAATAAGCTTGATATTGACAGGTATGTGATCGATATAGTGTACCATGCCAGTAAAAATATATAGTAGTACTTAGACCTGGGGCCTATTTCTCGAAAGCTTGTATTTCTGTAACTTGTAATACAAGCGGACATCCTTATTTAATTAATTGTGTTAAATAGAAACTTCCACTTGTATTACAAGTTACAAGCATTCGAGAAACGGGCCCCTGGATTACACCAGTGAGTTCTTACGTAAGTTGTAGGAACGGAGCTATACTAACAATAAGAAATGAGGGGTAAATATCGCTACCTCATTCCTTAACACGAGTCCATCCCTACAACTTACTTAAAAACTTACAGGTGTAATCCCAGCCTAAGAGAGACGTCAAACACTTACGGCAAGACGCCACCGCCATCTGGGTCAGCTGTGCTGTCTTCCGTGTCCTCCGGCTCGGGCGCTGTCGTTGTACTTGACTCTGAAACGATTGTTTTCCAATTTTAAATAAAAAAACATTTGTATTAAGTAATAATTTTACGTATTTTGATATTTGCCGTCATGAACCTGAGATTAGTTTTTATGGTACATCTACTTAAGGTTCTCTCACACTTATTTACCATTTCATTTATTAATTATTATTTATTAAGTCTGCAAAGGACATTTTTTTTAATTCACTACCGCCGTTACCTATACCATATCTAAAATCTACATTTAAAGCACAGTACCGTCTACCAGTCAGAATAAGAATGTTTACGGAAGGTTGTTGTTGTTGTATTTTGGGACTTTGCGTGATCCCAACGCAGGCCCAGTACCTACTTGTTGGGGATGGGGACTTCACATACACCTTTGAATTTATTTGCAGGTGTATGCAGATTTCCTCACGATGTTTTCCTTCACCGTAAAGCACTTGTGAATATCAAAAGGTAACTTACGAAAAATGTTAAAGAAGTCGCCCCATTCCCGTTTTATTCTTGATAAGTGGCCGACGATACTGTGGTCATGTTCTTTGACCTCAAGGAATTCGTTCGAGGCGTCTTCCTCTCCCTCCCAGTAGATGTCCTCACAGGTCACCTGTAATTCAAATAGAAATAAAGTTATTAAATTATAATACCGTAAAATTTACGGTATTTAGGTATTTACGGGATTTAGGTATATATTACATTTAATGTAATATATACCTAACTCCCACGTGTGTAGAAATAAGCGAGGAACAAGAACACTATGGAAATACAGGTACGGATCGAGATCATAATATATTATATACTGCTGAATATACAGAATGACGACCTTAATAAGGCTTTAGCGATTGGGCAAAGCTGCCGAATACGCCCCGCCCTTAAAACCATTTGGCGGCCCCTTTTGGCACAGTTACTTTCCACGAATATAACTCTAATTTCCTCACGCTGTAAATAAATACCTAAGTAACTGCTTCATTAGGTTCACGACATAGGCGGCTAATGAATATTCGAATAAACAAATGAATATCCTGCAATATAAAGACATAAATTCTAAAATCCAATTAACTTATTTTGTCTCCAATCCCATTGTTTCTATTTTACAGTTGACAAGCAAACATAATTTTGTAATAAATGAATGCTTTTTATCCAAAACATTTTCAAGCTCATAATATGTTAACATTAAAACGAATTGCTCTGTATCAATGATAATTCTAAATTATAAAGTAAATAATGCATGCATGTATTGCTTGCCCTTATAGTATGGTCAAAGGCGCCTAGCCTTGTAAGGGATTGCATAAAAATTGACTGGTGGTTGCTAAGACCGAGTGGTCGAACGGTGGAAATCTGAGCACGTGGGTTCGATTCCCACCTCGGACGATCTGGGTCGTTTTTTCTTTGGTGTACGACATCCGATATTCATAATGTGTATAGTATTAAGTAGTGTGACTACTGGGGAATAAATAAAAACACAAATCTAAATATTTAGTTAATAAATAACTTGATTTGAACTTTCACAATTACTTCAAAGCATATATTAATAATATTGTTTTCTCGAACTTGTAATGAAATAATAATATCGTGAGTCAAAATCTTAGTTGTTTGCTGAGATCGCGAAACGTCTGGTTGACGTAACTAAAGGCCGAAGAGCTGGCGACTTCCTCGCACAACGCATCAGTATTGCAACACAGCGAGGAAATGCCGCCAGCATCCTCGGTACAATGCCACAAGGGCCAATCTTAGATATAGGTTAGGTTAAGTAGATTAGTTAGATTCAATCTATGTACTAAAAACGTAGTTTTGAAAATAAAAACAACGAATCTCAGTATTACAAAAATGTTAAAAATTCTTGTGATTTTTTTTCAATTTTTTTTATCTTTTATTCAGTAACAATGACATTAGTTCTATGTTTTTTTACGGTGATATGCCGAGATGTACTTGTCATAATCAAGTTACTTCCAGTACTTTGCAGTCCTAGGACTGCTAAGTAGATATGAAATGCCATCACATCTCAAGTTCAGTCATTGAACCCGCAAAATGGTACTTCCGTGTCCAATTTGAAGTACGTAATATCAACATCAAAATGCAATGCAAATTTGAGAAAATAAGTTTGTTGATTCAACCGGCACTGTTTACACATACAAGCCTTCAGCACATGATTCACAAATAAATCGCCACCGAAGCCACAATTAGGAGGCGAGGGCGGCCGGCGGCGAGTGGGATTTCTTTGCAATTTTAGCTAGTCCGACATGATCCGACGACGAGTGTATACGACGCGACTCGCAACTTAATGGCGGCAAAGGTCTCGACTGTCTTCTTACTGAAACCTCATTTCTAGAGATACATTTTATCTATACCACTATAGTGTTTTATTAGAAATCGATGATGATCTCATTACTTATTTAATCAGTTCGTTTTCTGCATATGAACAGTAGCATGAAGTAGATACTTTTATAATTTCTGTTTTTGAAAATAGTCACAGTAAGGAAATAAACGAACCTTGACTTTACAAGCTGCCTTATAAATGCAAAAAACAGCAGTAGTAGATAGCTATGTACGTATTAATAGAAATGCAGTTAAATGAGCTTTAACTCGTTTGACTTAAATAAGTTGATAGGTGTGATTTAATGACAAAATCTCTGTTAAACTCTGTGCTACGAGCACCATACATATTTTGTTGTTTTGTATATAATAATATTATACGAATTACGAAACCCTCCTTTTTTTATGAAACTTATCCCAAACTTTGTACCTACCCTTCCAATTGAAGCAGAAGGATGGGAATGAGCTATGTTTACATCAACGCACACTTTAGAATGAAGCGAATGTAAACAAATGCAACAAGAGTTTTATTCAATTGGATTTCCCATCTCGCAGATACGCTGCCTTCCTGACAGCTCTCTACCCTTATGAACATGTCCTATATCTCGCTTTACGATTTTTTTTTTAGTGTTTCACTGTTGTATTTGTTTATAATATACTTCGCCGTTGGGGCGGGAAGGTTCTTGAGTGGCGGCCACGTACCGGAAGGCGTAGCGTGGGTAGGCCCCCCCACAAGGTGGCGGTCCACCTTGTGGGGGGGCTTGTGGGGGGCCGATGACCTGGTGAAGGTCGCAGGAGTCCGCTGGATGCGGGTGTCGCAGGACCGGTCATTGTGGCAATCTTTGGGGGAGGCCTATGTTCAGCAGTGGACGTCTTTCGGCTGATATGATGATGATGATGATGATGATACTGTTTTCATAATCGGATTAGATACATGGAAATATCTGTAATCACCGTGTCATCAGTCAGGTTCATAGGAAAAAATACAAATCTAAACATACATGTATTGTCAAACCTAGACAATGCTTGATCAGATATTATGGGGCACCTTTTCCGCTTCGGTGCCGTATCTGATGGCAGTTGTATATAATTTCTACCTATCTATGCTAAGATATCGATATATAAAGATATATATGCTTATTAGTATTTAGTTTAGTCTAGGTGTATATTTAAAATGTACGCGAGTAGGTACTAATAACAAAAAAAGTTGCGTGCGAATATTACTGGAAGTAGGTCCATATGTCTGTCTAGGAAAAATAAACATTAGTCTAGTTAATGTGAATCATGTGTGAAGCTGATGAAGGATGTTAGCCATACACTGTTAAAAAAAAAAGAGTTCCAGATAAATTTGGGTCAAGAATTGTATACATATTACAACGAGTAGGTAACTGATTGTTAAAATAAACACATTACTTTTACAGGTACATCTTCTTGCATTACAAATAATTCATGCGTTGTCGAATTAGGTAAACAATCCGACAATGAGCGAATTGGATTCGCGCTCCGAGAATCACGCACCATGATTTTTTTATTTTAAGAACTACTTGCGTATTTGCTTTTATTTAGGATTCCGCAGTCGACTAAGAAACCTTAGGGTTTCGGTAAGTCTATCTGTCTATTCGCCCATCCGCGGATAATCACAGTGACCGTTCATGCACTAGTACGTTGATTTGAAAATATTTGACCAATATGTTATATATATCAAGCTCGCCAACATGTGACGAAAATGTTTTATTATGGTAACACGCAACATGGAAGGTGTTATTTTTTTATTTCTATCCTAAAGTTAGACATATTGTTAGATAGATATTTAAAAATAAATACATCTACACCTCAATATTTTTTTGAAAACGTTAATATTTTCAGAAATATTCGCCCCAAAACTAAATGTCCTATTTTGGTGGCTCTCACTCACCATTTTGGTAATTGTCAGTTATTTGTAGCAAAAGCAATAATGCATAATGTTTCATCATTAAGAATAATGATTCGATACATTGTCTCTTGAGTGTTAAAGAAACATAACACCCTTAATTGATTTATTGTCCGACAATAATAATTATCAATAAAGTATAAACGAGCACTTCAAATATCTCCTTTTTATTCAAAGTTTAAACTCTCATATATGTAAACTAAACATAAACATATCAAAACAAACTCATGTACTTATTTCATTGCACCTCGATACCGACTTAGGAGTGAATAAGTTCAATCACAACTCTTTTGTACTTTATTTGCAGATTGTCAGCACTCTTTGTAGAGGTTTCAAGTTTGTTAAATGTGTAATAAATAAATACAATTATATAAACGTACGTTATTTGATATTTTAATATACCTACTTACTTATAATTATGCATCTATCTGTGCATTAATCATTACCTAATTAATTTATTATGGGTTTCATTGGGACGAGCAATAGTGATACTAATGACTGCCGTATACAATACCAACAAATTAAAAGTGAATGCTATGTTGGATAGTCACAAACACAGGTATGAGTTTTCCGTTTCTTTTATTTAGTACACATGGCGACCGGCTAGGTGCGAGTAAATCGCACGCCTAAGGTTCACTACAGCGCTCGTACGAGTAAATAGCCAAATAGCATTTTCGTACTAATAAACTGACATTTATACTGACTCAGAATTAGTATAGCGGTCTAATTTTGCTGTTTTGTTATTTATAGCAATAACAGCAAAGTGAAAATTGCAGAACATATACCATCTTTCAGTTGAAAGTAGAAAAAATGTAAACAAACCTGCTTACTAGAATTATTTCATAATCACGCACTTTCAGAACACAATCTTGGTTTTATCACCTATTTAAAACCTTAACCCTGAAGTTCATGTATACATGTTTTGTTAATATTATTGATATTTATTATTACTAAGGTAAAATAGTACATTACGATACAAGTGCGAAAAAAATTAAGTTTATAATGTAGGTTATGCAAAATTCATTCCATTATTTTTTTTCATATCAGTATTGCTATCACAATCACTTCAGTATCCAGTATCATACGAAGGCAAAATCAGACACAAATGTGCAAATGCAATGAGGAAATATTATTCACTCATTACACCTAACATCAAGGCTTGATAAAGCTGAATTCTGAAATAAATAAGTACGCATGTATTTTGATACGAGTACTGGATTCTAGTAAGCACGATGTGTGAAAAAAAATCCTAATATCGTTAGCGTAAAGCTTAATTATAATAAAATTGATGAAAATATTTTTGATACATTTTGGGATGATTATGTATTTTGTCTGGGATGAGTTAAGATACGTGGTAACTTCTCAGTAGGTAGGTATTTAATTTTCATCAGCTATCGTTACACTAAAATTACTATGGTGCTTCCTTGCCTAAGATACCCTAATATGAAGCAGAGCGTGTGCAGCCTCCCTCCCGGACTCCGTTCAAAACAGTCTCTTAAAGACATTCAGTACATACAATGAGGAAAAACTCAGGAAAAGAACGCTTAAATGTAACTGACACTGCTGACTTTCCAGATCGTATAGTTGCAGTACCTACTCAATCTTCATTTTATACATAGTTACTGTACTAATTAGTGTGTCAAAAGTGATTGTTTATTTATAAAAAACATGGGGAATGTACTAGTATTTAGTATCGAAGTTATACTTAGTAAGCAGGTTTTCAGTATGTTCAAGCTTTAGTTGAATGTTCAATAACTCATCAAATCAATTTCTAATTTTAATATATTTAATTTTTCTATATGACCTTCTTAGGTAATTTTTCTTTTTAGGCAACCTCGTATAGAAACGGATCCTTCATAGTTTTTAGTCCGTCCATCTATCTAATTGTCCGTGTTGTTGTACATATGACTGCGATCTAAGTAACTGCGTAATTATTCGTAGGTAGGTACTAAAAACTTGTCATTCGTGATGATGGGTGTAATCCTTAACGATAAAGGCACGGTTAAAATAAAACACAACGGAAAGAAAAGAATATAAGCTTGAAAAAGGCTTGTTTTGCATTGAAATTAGGGGTAATATTGTAAGTAAAAAACAACTCACTAGGCTGTGCCGGACCCGGAGCGGGGATATCCGTCTTTTCGACAAGTCTCAGTCTGACGTCACGCTTACCGTAGAAAACTAACGTACTGACAGGCCACCGTACGGCCCGATCTCGTGGTCAGGGATCGGAACCGGTTTTTTAGAAAAACCTCGCTTTAGCTCAATATTTTAAAATGTTTTACGCTCTTTAAGTAGTATTCAACATTTTAAGTAATTATTCACATCATATTTTTCAATTACTCCATTAACAAAAAAAATATAAAAAAAAATAACGGAATTCGAACCGTTCTTTTGTATGGAGAAAAAACCGTTATCCGATCCCTGCTCGTGGTAATCATTGTTTATGTTTCAATAGACTAAACACATAGCTCACGTAAATCAATGGTGAATCGAAGCAGGTATTGTATGCATGGCATGCATGCAGTTGATAGATAGCAACAAAATTTATAAAAAAACCGGCCTGTGAGGCCAAGTTCAATATAGATTTCCGTAGTATTATATATTCTGTGGTAGTATATAGTTCCGTACTTCACGTTTTTTTTTCATATGTTTTGTACCCACGGATCAAAAGGGGACCATTTTTTTAACGGAAGTGGTTATCTCCTAAAATATTGACTTAGAAAAATCTTTCAATTTTCTTTTGGGGCACTTATTCTTTATAACAGACCTAATCAATTATACTACACACTATAGGACTAAGTAAAATAAAAAAAAACATCTTCACTTTAGGAGTAGGAGAGGTACCCAAAAAAAAGAAAAATTCTATATTTTAGTCACTTTATTGGCGTGGTATGTATACCTACCTAGCCTACCTAGACAGGAACATCATACAACAAAAGGTAAAGAAAGGTAAACACTGGAATGCGTTACACGAACCCTGAAAGTTATCGGTGAGATGGTGTTTCACCTACTTTAATGAAGGCGGGGCTCGTCTAATTGTCTGCTCAATTAGTGAACGCCACGTTACCTCTCCGTGAATTAAAATTAGAACCAACCTGAATAATTATTCTCGATACTGACTTCAGTCCGTAATTACACACTGAGGTAAAGTCGTACCTCTGACTATGATTGTGTGCAAAATCGTAATAGTAATGTTTTATAATGTCATAGCTCTTAATATCTTAAATATATCAATATGCTGTCAATGGGACCATCTCCGGGTTTCGTTCGATTACAAATACCCGTTCGATTAATAATAATCTATTTATTCGATTAATAATAATAATAAATAAGGCCGCAGGGCAGCTTGTGGCGAGCTGTTGGGGAGTAACGACCCCACGGACCCGAGTGCTCCCGAGAGTCGGTCAGGGTCCCCGCCTCCGGCGTGTCTTCATCGGTCGGAGTGGAACCCCAAGGGGACCCGTAGGACTCTCAGCTCTGGCTTGCCTTAACTGGCCGGCCAGAGAGGAGTCGTCAGAGCTATATGCTCCAGGGGTGGAAGTGTAAATTTGCATAAGTCGCGAGTTGGTGCAGCGGCTGTCAAGCCACTGCGCAGAAAGCGGTGTACACCTCTCTACACTCCTGAGCCGCCTACACCGGTGTTGCCTCTGGCTGTCTCTTGTGACGGCATTTACGGGGGCCCATCTAGTCGGCGGCGAGTCACCGCCTGCCTCGATAGCAAAAGAAATCATTGTTATGGCAGGTGTCCGGACCTCTTTTCTATAGCTCCATTTCTGATCTATCCATCCTCCATCACCATAGCCCATTAGTCTTTTCCATTCCTTCTCAATAGTCTCTATACGCCTGCTGGGACCGGTTCACGGATATCTATTTTTGTGCCCGTGAATGGGTTGCAGCAGGTGTAAAACACAGCAAATTTCTCCAAAGGGCCTCTACGTGTTGGATCTGTATCCCCGCGCAAGCCTATCAAAAGACCGGGATTTATATGCCCGTGATGAAAAAGAGATACAAACATAATAAATAATAATATCTTGATAATCAGTTTACGATTTTAGGAGATATCGAGTAACAGGCATAAAAAAACAGGCGAATTGAGAATCTTTTTTAAAGACTGTTCAAAAATAAAAAAATATATTGTTATTGGGTGGTGGTGGTCGTGAATATAAGACCGGTCCTTATAAATGGTCAAGGGCTCTATTCTCCATACAAACGTAATTAACGTACCAGAAATCGTACATTAAGGATTAACAAGTAGGCATCAAATGGCATTTTCAAATGACATGTTTTGAAATTTTGTAAACACAATGAGATATGGCTATTTGGCGGAATTATTAGGGTAGATTTTAATTATTTTTAAAATGTTATGTGTAAAAGAATAGACTTTCAATGTAGTAGCCGTACCATGAGTGTTCAAGTATCAGTTTCGATACTTAACGCAGTCTATCCCGCTCGCTCTTATTTATTGGAGCGTGAGTAATAGCTTGCTTTATCGGCCATTACGCTGCTGTATAGAGTACCTAAAAATTAACGTAATCGATGCTTAACAACTCATGGTACCTACAGCTACTGGTCCGTATTTAAAATCTCTTTCAGTTTTATAAATATGTCTATAGGACCAAAAAGGGACAAACAATAGTTATGGGTTTGCTAAGTTAAGACACGTTTATGAATTATGGGGAAAAAGACACCACAACTTAACTTTAAAGTAGGTAACCATTTTTTAGATGGATCAATCAGTTCGTGCACGTCCGGCAACTTGAATTATAAATAGGGTTCACGATCGAAGAGACTGTAAAATGCATTCGTTATTGAACCTGCTAATGTCCCACCAAATCAGAGAGACATCACCTTTCGGTGTTGTCCGAGAAATAAGCGTAATTATGCGTGTTCATTCGTATTACTTACATAGTGCGGCGCAATGTTGACCAATTAGCAATGAAAACGATAACGGTTCTGTCACTATAGTATCCATGTTTTTTTAATGAGGACACTGAAATAAATGACATTACATCATAATAGTATGATGATGATGATGCTGCTGTTTATAATTAATTTTCAATAGGTAAATGAACGGCAATTGCCACACAAAATTTAAAATTCTAATTTATCCTAAGTTTTAGTTGAGCTTTATTCCCTTGTAAAACAGTGACAGCTGATAACCATCGTTACCGAAAGCCAGTGAGACTTAGTAGACTCCTATGACACTCATGGGAGGAGTCAGGGTTGAGATTACTTAGGATACATGTAGTCTTAGATTTCTTAATGGCATCACCACACGGGGAATATAGCACCGCGCTGAAATAGTTAATAATTATATTAAAATCCGTGCTCTCTCTTAATCATACTTTCATTTTCTTTAGTTTAGGCCCGGGGTCATTAAAAACAGACCCTGATTCGTTGTCTTGCCTATCATAACGAATTATGCAGCTCCAATCAAAAGTAGGAATATTGCATGTCGCAATTCAATTTGGGCACGTTTTCCTTATTTTAAACGGGCTTTCTTGAAATGTCTATTTTAACCGACTTCAATTAAGTCCGCCATTTTCTCAATTAGATCGTTTTTTTTTGTATGTACTTACTCGATATCTCCGATAATGCTGGACCGATTTTCAAAATATTTTTTAGTAGAGACGGTGTACATTTTAGGCTCTAGTGCGAGAAGTGAGTCATTTTACGTCAGGTCCAAAACTTCGGAGGGCCATCTGTACTAAAAAACGTCGTACGAGACACGTGCAAAAACGAAATTATATTTCGTGGTTTTCGCACTTGTGACGTAATATACTATTTTAGTCGAACTGTTAGTTAATCCGGAGGTGGTCCCGTTGGCATCAAGTTGGGATCTGATGATGGGATATCGGAGAAATCGGGTGAAGTTGGTTTTGATTTTTTTTTATTTGCTTGTTATATGCTGCGTGTACTGTATATTAATCTGGATATAAAACCAGGCATAGGAGAATCTAGCGTGCAAGCATTATCTAAGAGTTTTTTTAAGTTACTCGTAATAGTCTTAATAATGACCATACATTTATTTTTGATGATTTTCGGAGCAGCAATGTACGTAGCTGTAAAGATTATGGTAGTTAAGAGTACATATATCATCTGTTTTGGAAATTACCTGTTACCTTGTTTTCATGCCAAATTATTTTGTATTGATTTTTTACTATATATTGTTTTATTGTTTACATATCTACTGTAACTATAAACAACTAATTGTTATTTTTATTCTTTCAAATAATGAGTATTAGTATTATTCCGTAATTTGAAGTAAAAGTTATCCAAATGTGCTTACTATGTCCTGTACTTACCTTTGTTAACAAATTCGCCCGTATTAAATTTACGCCATGTATAATATTAATTGTGTTATACAATTCTTGCGTTCGTTTACGATTGTGTTAAGATATCCTTACCATTTTTATTGGTCGTGTCCGCAGAGTTATTATTGATATTGGTACGTGCATATTTTATACTACTTAGGTCGATTATTATGATTAGGTTAAGTACAAATAATCAGAGGTCATCGACGTAGTGGCAATTACGATTCACTAATAATTGTGTCATGAACAAAATAATTTTGAATATAATATTCCATAAAACTTAGACACAAAAAGTCTTGAAAAGGGAGGAAGGGGGGAGCTGTAATAATGAATACTTAAGTGGTAAATTCTGTGTGGTTACACGCGCTTAGTTACACATATTATTATTAATGCGAAAGCAGGTAACTCTGTCTGTCCGTCTGTCTATTATCTTTTCAAATTATACCTGCTGGACCAACTTTGTAAACAAGTATGGAGACAGTTTGATACCGGAGAAAGGCCACAGCATAGTTTTTATCGCGATAATTGCCTGTTTGTGTACAGTCAAAGGCAAAGTAAATTGTATTTAAAATGCTCAAAAATATGTCGCAATGCACTTTAAATTCGCTTAGGTACCTAATAAGAACGTCGTAACAGATTCTTTCGATAGGTACATTTTTTTGCATTTTACTGTACAGACAAAGTCGCGGGCACCAGCTTTAGGCAGCTTAGTTTTATGCATGTGTATGCAAATACACACAACTTCTCTCGACTGTGACACGTCCTAATAACGTGTAAGTAAACTTACTCTTCAGATTTGCAATAGATTCGTGTATTCAGAGATCGCGCGTATACTGGTTAGCCATAACCTATGCATCTCATCTATGTAAGCGTTGTGATTTGAATAACAGTATAGGTGATATTCACAAAAGCAGATTACAATGCTGGTAGAGGCGACCAGAATGAGTATGATCTCCGATTGAGCAAGGTGGTTCACTAAACATAAAACTACACGTTGGCCAAGGAAGTCGCACAGCGCGGAGTCTGCGCCGAGTGTTCGGGCGAGCGGAGAGCCCCCGGCGCGCTGTAGGTAATGGATACTCAATTTAATTACTTAGTTCCGTTGTGACCACATGTATAAATATAATTGTATTTTTAGTTAAACAACATAGAAAACTTCATAGCTACACAGACAATATGAAACCAAACTCTCTCATTTAATCAGTTGCTGCACCTCATCTTGTTTTAAGGCACTTTTGAAACGTAAAATGATTTAACAATCATACTGAGTTATTGTAACTCTTGTTTTTAGTAAAATTTAATCCTAGTTATTTTGTCACTTTTTTTTGTAGTCTAAAGTTTGGGTGTATTTAACAAACATGAGTTTTTTAATCAAAGGATTCGCATTTAATGCCTAACAACTTACTAATTGACCCTTGCCATGTTGCGGATTTTCAGTGACACTAATTTATTTTACTGGCAATGATTACTGTTTGACATCCGGCGTTGAATGTCATCGAATGTCACCGATGTAAACAAAAAGAAAATATATCGCGACTTAAACGATTTTATCATAAAAATGCCGAGAAAGATACTAATACAAGCAAGAAAAATCGTCTTAAATACAATAAAATATTTAAACCAAAGAAAGGACGAAGGATTGAATAGTATTCCATTGGAAAATGTTTTGCAATTGGTTACTGACATGACCGGTACTGACATTTTATAGTACGGTTGTATTTGAATTGGTTAGTTGTTATAATTAAACTTAATAGATTTTATTTTCTCATTTAAGGTGTATGTAGATCGACGATTAAAAATATTACTAAAAATAAAGAAGCGACTTTGCCAACTGTACAAAATAAAGCCCCACGCAAAAAGAAAATTAATATAGATGACTTCGATAAATGTGCCATACGACATAAAATTCATGAATTTTATGCCGTACGAAAACAAGTACCAAGTATTAAAACTCTATTGAAGACGATTATAGGAATAAAGGTCCTATAATCGAATCCCAGACCGAACGATTTATAATCGAGGTTGGTGGTCCTGAAAGCGACACAACATCTGACGAAGATCAAACTTCATCAGAGTCAGAATATCAAGAATGCATAAATATTGAGTATTTGGAATCGGATTTTGACGAATAGGTAATATTACAAAGCTTTGATTCTCTGTAATATTTTTTTTGGTATTAAGAATATCAACATGAAGCCAATACACGCCATGCTGACTATACATGACGTATCCACATTATTGCCATAGGTAAACTGTTTGTAGCGACACTGTGTCAGGGTCAAATAGAAAGTTGTTAGGCTTTAAATCGAGTTTAAATTGAGTGCATAAATATAAAAGTCCGGTAAAAGCACCAGTTACTCACACCTATGTATAGTTTCAACTTTATTTCATATTTTTTGGAAAAAGTAAAATTAGCAAACAAGCGCACACCCGCGACTCCCGAGATTCAGGTGCAGTTAGACTAGAATGAATTCATAGTGGATATTTCCAGTGGGAAACAGGCTTATACGCTTATGATTGAGCCAAGCCGAAGACTGAAATAGAAAAACATTAAGTAAACTATCTTCTGAACATACAGATAGATAGGCATATTTTATATAAAATTAACAAACAGCTACCCGTAGATAATACTATCTGATCACTACATGGTAGGGACATCTCATTACCCGCGGTGTCTGCGTGTCTTCAGGAACAAATAGCACTGTCCTGACTTCACAGGAATATAAACAATGCGTCTCGCAAGTTTGCATCTTCTCCGTACTATGTTAATGCAATGTCATGGAGTAGATATTATAACTCATTCCACGAAGTAATCTTTGAGAGTTTCTTTATGCATAACCCATTTTAGACAGGAAATTTGTACCCAATGTAATTTCATGAGAACGAATTGATACAACCGGCTGATTTTTTATTCCCGGACTTAATTTTAGAGAGTTAATTTTGAGGTAATATTGAACTTTTACTATATCGACATCTGACTGATATTGGTCCCTTAGTAAAAGTTCATCAATATGCCCACAGAAACAACCCTCTAAAATTTGAACGGAAAATAAAAAATCTGCCTTTGAAAACTACTTTAAGAACATACAATGGGAATAGATTATTGCCTCTGTAAAAAAAAACTCCAGTTCATAAGAGTATTTTGAGAAAGTATGAGCTAACAAGTAGTTATTTATTCACCCACATTCTTAAGAGTATCTTTAAAATAACTGTGTTTATCACAGGCAATATTTATAATTTTCAGATTGTATACCTATTACTTGCGAAACGTAATGAATTCCGGAAATAACATTTTCTAAATTCAAAAGTATGCAGGTTATGCTGATATTGCTGATACCTCATACGTACCAAGTACTAAATACTGTAGTCCACTGAGACCGAACCAATAGGTAGCCTTCAGATGGTTCACTCGAGGCACAACAATACTATAATTAACAATAATGTAAGCAAAAGTCCTCGAACTAGGTCTCACATAACATAAATGACAAAATTGCGTTCTCGCAGCCGCGCCCTAGTTAGGCCCAAGTTACTAAAACGAATCTTCAGGTCTCGGAACTACAATCTAAATACGTAGGTATATGCAGATAATTTTATTTACCTACATACATATTTTAACGTTAATAGGAGTAATAATTAGTACCTACGGCATATTTTACAATTATGCTATGCTATTAAAGCTGATTTGTGTGACAAATAATATTTTTGAATAAAGGTTTACCTTTGATTGTACCTACATACTTACCTACGTTTCATCATCATCATCATCATGTCAGCCGAAAGACGTCCACTTCTGAACAGAGGCCTCCCCCAAAGATTGCCACAATGACCGGTCCTGTGCCACCCGCATCCAGCGGACTTCTGCGAGCTTCACCAGGTCATCAGTCCACCTTGTGGGGGGGCCTACCCACGCTGCGCCTTCCGGTACGTGGCCGCCACTCGAGAACCTTCCCGCCCCAACGGCCATCGCTTCTACGCGCAATTTACCCCGCCCACTGCCACTTCAGTTTAGCGATTCGGAGAGCTACTTTGGTTACTTTGGTTCTACTGTGGATGGTCTCATTTTTAATCCGATCTCGCAGAGAGACTCCTAGCATAGCCCTCTCCGTGGCCCTTTGGGTGACTTTGAGCCTTCTTATGAGGCCCATGGTAAGCGACCACGTCTCAGTCCCGTATGTTATCACTGGCAATAGACACTGATCAAAGACTTTCGTCTTCAAACACTGCGGAATATTGGACGAAAATATGTGTCGTAGCTTCCCGAACGCTGCCCAGCCCAACCGTATCGGATTCGACGATTGACCTCTTTCTTAAAGTTAGACCTACCTAACTGGATAGTTTGTCCAAGGTATATATACCTAAGTCTAAATACTCAAAATGTTACTTAATTATTTTTAGATTAGATTCGACTTGTGAATTTTACCAGGTACCTATTCTATGGAAATGACACATCGCGAATCAGTTGCGGTCCAAAACTGAATCGCATTAGGAGTGGTAGCCCCCAGTTCGCTATCAGAACTAGGTATTTAAGGTAAGCATTTTTATATCTACTAAAGGAAGTAGGATTTAGCAATTAGGGTACCTACTTAAACTGCTAAAGTTGCCGAATGAAAATAAAATAAACATACCGTATTTCTAAGAACTTGAAACACTCGACTTTATTCTTGTTATTACAAGTTGCAGCGTCTGCTAATAGCTGACATCTTCAATGACATAGACTAAGCCCATTAATGATTCTCGTTAGACTGTACCAGGACCGAGCTGGACTGTCTGAACCCTTACAGTTTCGCCATGGTCGTCTGTTCGTTTGTCCGTCTGACTGTCTGTCTGTCCACAGCATAGCTCAGTGGCCGTTAATACTATTTGGTACAGGTATAGGTTAATATTGTGTAATAATCATGCCGACAAAGTGGTAGAATAAACACAAGATTTTTTGAATAGTTGTTTCCGAATAACTACGAAACCCTATACTGAGCATGACTCGACATGCCCTTGGCCGGTTTTGTTTCTTTATGGAAAGATTGATATTAGACCTGTTAGACCGATACTGGTGAGGTTTGGTGTGAGACAAGCCAATCCAGCCTTCGCCCATTCTAAGATATTGTGTATGCAATTTTTAATTTAAAAGAAGATAGGCACTTTTTAGGGTCGTCTAGGTCATAAATAAAAGACAAATAAACTACTTAAATCTGGTATTAGTAATTTGAAAGAAACAGTTCGAAAGTAGAGGCTATTACCTAAAAAAGTACCTATAGAATACATGATAGAACGTAATACAAAGGGCTGACAATAATAATCCATGAGCCGAACTATCTAAACTCTCTTAATTTGTACTGCAGAGTTGAAGTAATAGATTTATTTTGGTTAATATGATATGTCTACTATCGTATTCTGAATAACAAACTTAGTTTATATTATAGCGAGAGACATGAAATCAAAATGAATGTAACTAATGGAATTGTCACATAATTGCATAGGCATGCTTCCGCCCCGTGATACTAGCTTGTGAAATAAGCTTAAAATGTAGGCATTGTGTAACATATAACTCAACTATAACATTAAAGTTGTTAAGCAGATTCCTTGGCTCGAAAGAACCTTTTTCTGAAAGTTCTGCTTTATATGCAACTCTATTACTCCATTCTAAGACCCTTAGCTATCTTATCTAGTACAACATTTTGTAACCTAAAAGTGTGAGTTTTCTTGATTCAAAATAGAGATTGCCATTGAGCATGGTACCTGTAGACCACGATCCCTGTGAAGTGTTAGAACGTCGGGATACAGTCAGTTAATAGTTATACGCGGTATATTCCGTGTGCATTGTTTTATTTCATGATTAATCATAGCGGTAACCAAAGAAAATATTAACAACATTTACGCCTTGAACAATAATTATATTTCATTTTGGGTTTCTATTATTAGCACTGTAAAATGAAATTTAAATTATGTGAAGAACCAATAATATTACTCATCCTATGGCCGTTAATAGGACCTCAACGCCGGTATTAGGGTTTCGGTCTGTGCTGTATGCCGCATCTATGGGCGTCCAACACTTTATAGCTTTAACAAATATATATATATATTTTATATAAGCCCAAAAGAAACCAAAACATACATGTCGGGATGCTCAATAAACACACTTTGACATAAAAAAGTCTGTAGGTTTCCACAAATGCTTAATTTTCCCCTGTTTTTGTAAAACGTACTACGCCTTTAATAGATACCGTTAGCATATACTTTCTTAATAAACATCATGGGACTTTCTTGCACAAATCGACCTAGTTTCACCGTAAGTTCAATTAAGACTTGTTTGTGTGTACCCACTGAACGACGATATAGGTAATATCTAGATACATACAAGTACATGTAGGTACTAAAATACATCCAAATTATCCATCTTTCGTAAGTATTTATGTACACAAAGTTATTATGTCCTCACCGTGTTTCGAACCCGGGACCTCCAGCTTCAAAGCCAGTATAGAGACGACTGTGTTACGGAGGCCGTTAAAAACATTCCATAATTTTTTAGCTAATATGATATTTACAAATAAAAACAATTTCCAATATTTAGGAAACAATATGCAAAGAACTTAGAAAGCGTGTAGATGCTAAGTAACGATGACAATAATGTTACTTGAGTCAGCTAGCTTTCTTCTTAACCAAAGCCAAATATATTATAGCCATTACCATCCTGGAACTGATTTCGAGAAGGTTTCTAAATATGTTGTCACCCGCATGTTTTGACACTAAAAACACAAGATAATTTAACCAGCCACACAAAATTCTTCTAAAATTCGTTTTTAATTAGTATCTATTCCAAAGTTACAACCAGTGGTGCATTAGGCAGACGGATATATTATAGCCATTAGCATCCTGGAACTGATTTCAAGAAGGTATCTAAATATGTTGTCGCGCCCGTTTTTTGACACTAAAACACAAGATACTTAAGTTCTTACAAGCCACACAAAATTCTTCTAAAATTCGTTTTTAATTAGTATCTATTCCAAAGTTACAACCAGTGGTGCATTAGGCAGACGGTGAGATCGTCACCCTGAGGGTCCTTTGTCGCGGCTCCCTCTTGCCTCCCCGCGAACAATCGCCGCAGCTCCCGGCGCGACTCGCGTGCGTTGAGCTACTTTACAAACACTTTTGCACTTAAATACCTTAAGACAACGCATACAATTATGAATATGATATGTACCCCCCGTCTTGGATGATAATAATGGAATTCTCAGGTGGGTACATTTAATCTGCCTTCTGGATGATCGTAACGTTAGGTAACTATTCTTAGTTTATTAAATCCTGGTTTTTTTTCTACATCCTTTAAATTCTGAATTTTGAACTAGTCATGTAATAGGGGATTTTTATAAAAACAAGTTTAAGTTTCAACGGTAGTAGTTACAGACTAAAGTACCTACATAGCATATCACCTACTAGGCACAGTTGCCCACAGATATATCGGAGCTGCAATGCCAAGGTACTGAAAAATATCTGTACATGGACTCTACATCGTGACAATAGAGTCCTGCTCAGAAATATGTGAGAACCCTGCCCACACCGATGTATCTGAGCTGTACAGGGTGAACGATATGAAGTGTCACCAATTTCAAAGGACTGCGATTTTTTAGTTGCAACAATTTATTACTATAAGTAAGAAAAAACAAGAGAATTTTTTTTGCCTTGACTATTGTCTTCAAATGGTAAAACAGTATTTGCTCGCAGCACGTTTGTGACCCATTGGTAGTGGTATGTGCCAGTGAAATACGATCGCTGTCTTGATTGCATTTATACTAGCTAATTACTCTCACCTTTCTCTTCAAAATAGACCTGCACTGGAGAAATGACACGTGAAATTCGATTTTCAGCCATTTTTGGTTCTTACGAGCAATACGAGCTTTATAAGCCGAAACTCAGTCTCGTTCTCATGTTTGCGGTCTACAACCCAAATGTTTGCGCGCCTAAGACTTCTATACGGTGTCTAAAACATATTTCCGATAATAAACCGCTATAACTTTGACACCAGACTTAATAAAATCTACTTGGTAACAATTCATATCGTTCATCCTATATGTACTTTCAAATAAAAATACTCGTCTAAAACTTCGCATAACCGCCTAGGGGATTTCTTATGAGTTCCGAAACCTCACAGGCAACGGGAATGCACTTATTTTTTGGGCTGCTTATACACTTATTAATTCAACATAAGATCGACATTGGCGTTGATGATATCAGTAGTCACTATAGGTACAAGCCTATAGCATAGTTTCATGATTGATTGATTACTTAAAACGCAAGCGTTTACAACGAGTAAAAATTTATATGCGCACTTAAAATCAACAAAAGTTAGATACGTTTGCCTTGTTGCATTTATGAGATTAGGTATTGTATAGGTACACATTGGCGGTTCGAGAGAGGGACGGGGGCACTTTAGTTTGGTATTTAGTTAGTTGTTCTGGGCAGTTTGCGCAAGTCAGCATCCACTGTGCCTGTTCCAAGTGAAAAACGGCGGTATAAGAAATACTTTGCCTCCGTTTTTTATTTAAAATACACTTTCTTGAAACATGTATATGTTACATGTATATTTTAGTTTATCTATTCTCTATTTTTTCGTTTGTTATCATGGAGAACTTATAAGAGCTTAGAATTGTACGTGCAAAGATTTTAGCAGAAAAGCCCGTAAAGTTGTAAATACCACTATTTCCATTTAAGTTTAGATCCATGCACTCGATAATTTGATAACCAAAAAAATGTGGGACATTGATAGGACTGCAAAGTCAAGGCACATTCGCCATCAGATATATCGTAGCGGCGGAGGTCCTCAATTACTTCTGAGGAGCGTTAAAAATCAATAAATTATATACGAATAAATAAGCCAATAATATCTGAGCATTCAGTTTTTTTATAAAGATATGAACATCATTTTTCAATTAAATTTTAAACACACAGCGAGGAAAAAATATCTGAAAGACATCTAAGCGAGATGAGTGTTGACAAATAAATGAACAGTAAAGCAAAATACCTACAGGTACATATTATACCTTACGCGGTTGCCTTTTTATTATTCAGCGTGGTTGCCGTCTATGAAAAATGATTATTTTTGTCTGGTCCATTCATAAAAGTCTTGAATTATTTTGCACCGAATTGCTGAATTATTTTTCAACTTCAACAACATGAATCACCACTAGTTTGCTTGATTATTATACTATTTTATATCATATTATCATTATAGACAACAGCATCTCACAGAATAATATTTAGATCAGGATGCTTCGTACAGCTTTCTATTTCCTATACAGAATTTTCTCGACGGTGGAACTATGAGACTCGTTACGAAACGGACCCAGCCTATCTAGTGTGAGCCACCTCAGACTTTGCGGATACGACACGCTTAAACACTGAATTAGATTTTAAAGGAAATGAAAGTAGAAGTTGTAAAACTGTTTTACGCTGCCACAGTTGCCTGAGGAAGTATTTTTAACAGGCATGCTCTCTGATTTGACTTTTCATAATTGTTTAGCAAATAAATTGTAATTATCAACAACATTAGAGTTCACACAGTTCTAATGCGCATTTTTACTATGATACTATGTTATAGCCGTTATAGGATGTACTTATATACCTTAATGGACAAAGTGAGTTTTTGTTGTTATCATGTTTGACATGTTTTAGCTTAAGAGTCCGGTATAGTTTTTCAGGAATATGCTTGTTACCCTTTTGACACATAGTCTTTAGAAAACAAGCTAAGAATATAACGTTACGTTAATACATTATGCTTAGTACATGATTGGTAGTATCGACTTACACCTATCACTATTTATTTTTATTGTCCCTGTTACGGGTATCATTCCAATATCATTCTTAGCTGTCAGTTTAATCCGACTAATTTTAGACTTCAGCATAGAAGGGTCATTCGTCATTTAATGTAAACCGCTTACCAATATCTATAACATGCTTAAGTCCTTTATTGATTAATTACAACAATTATTAAAGACGAACTGCATTTCTCGAGATCTTGTCATCTAAATGTAGACTCTGATTAATGATGTACAATTTGCAGGAATATTTCTTTAAATTATTTTTAAGTGATAAATGAAATGCTTTCGGAGTTTATCAGGAGTGGAAGAAATCGGTTCATTCTGATGGTAATTTCAGAGTTAAGACTTTTAACCCTATTTCTTTTATATAAAGGTGTTGTATAAACGTATTAAACTAAAATATAAGCACTGTTTAATTAACTAGCCAGGAGTCTAATCGCTGTGTTGTTCGTAAAATACGAGGTATCTAATTAAAGTTAAGTATCCATAAGTAGGTAAGAATACATAAAAATAAAATAGTAGGCGTACATAGTTTATCGCGTATAGGTAACTAGAAAATGTTATTTACATGTTTTTTTAGTGCCAGGGTTGGTTCTCCAGTCTATAACGCACAATAATAGCTACTAATAAATTAATGCTAGTTGCGAGATATGATGCATTTAAGAGCAATCCCGTAGCGTCATTACCAATATGCGTATCTCCACATCATAGCGAAGGGTGAGGTGGCGAGACGAGACGCACGGCGACAAATCCCTTGTAAGTGAATCCTTAATGCTTAATGCCTCGGAGATCCTCGAAGGACTTATCATTTGACGGCGCTACTGTCATCTTGTCGTGAAACAGTGGATGCGCAAAACAGCCACATCCTATTTGTCTCATAGATTTTTTGTGAATTTATTGTTCATGGAAGCAGTGCATGACAGACGTAAACGTCAAAATGTAACATGTCAGTCTCATAGTGATTGCAGTAAAGAGTAGCCGAATGTTTTCGTGCAAATTCGATGCCAAAGGATTTTACAATTTTGTATCCTTTGCTTGCATAACAAAGGTTTGGCTGTGATGTATGTCGTACAAATTTGTAGGTATATATATATGTATAATTTTTGGCTGTTCGTATTGCAGGTAAAAATACGCATATAAAAACATGTGACCCTTAATGAACCCTAAACCTATACCTCAGTGCAGCAGGGTTTATGGCAATTTCAAACTAAATGTAAAGAAGCTGGGTTATAGTGTGGAGCTTGAACGAATCAGAGATAAGGATATAACATTATGCTATTACGATCACGATTAACACTAATACCACAATACTTCATTAAATTACCAACATGAATAGGACGCGATTTCTCTGAAAAATCATGGCAGGGTTGGGCGGTGGGCGGCTATTTTCAGGAATTAAGTGTGCAGGCCCGATTTTCCGTTTCTGAACTAGTGATACCTCTGATCAGCTGTCCTCTTTTAGAAACGTACTCATTTTTACTTTTGCAAATTTAGCAAAATCCATCATTTCCCTAAATATGAATATCTGAATATTTTACGACAGAATACTTAAGGGCTTCAATAGTTTTTTTTACACATAAAAAATAGCAACATATTTACTCAACACTTTTTTTAATCTAGCCGAAACCGAAATTGTGCTAGAAGGATAGGATATATTTTTATTTTGAATGATCGAGTAACGGCTCTAACTATATCAATTCTTGAGCACTCAGGGCTAATCGTAGAGACCCCCAAT
>JALPQI010008535.1:0-51967 GCA_025490895.1 Thaumatotibia leucotreta
CCCGCGGTGTCGACCACCTGTCAAATGTCATGTTAGGCAAGTCAACGAACCGATAACCGATGAACTTGGCGGTTTAGTTGATAATTAATCAAACTAAGAAGAAATGCCCCCTAAAAAACGCGATAAAGACAATGAAACTACAAAAACCTCTAAAATTGACCACCTTCAGGCCGACCATGAGTTGTTTTTGCAAGCATTTGAAAGTAAGTTTCAGTGTTAGATAGATAGGTTTCTGTGATGAATAATAATTTGTGCTAGATAATGCTTTTTTGTGTTTTACAGAGCCGACACAAATATACAGATTTCTACGAACTCGTAATATGCTATCGGTAAGTTCTATATGATGTTATTGATAAATTATACGATTAGGTTGCACGCTTTCTAGGATGTACAGGACTCTCTTTGTTTGCAGCCGATTTTCCTGAATAGAACATTGTCTTATATGAAGCGGCGGATGTCTAGGAGCAATAAAAGTCGCGTGGGGTTCAAAGTTAGTTCTTTGCTGGAGAAGATAACTTTAAAGAAGAGCACAGAACTTCAACCTAATAGCCTGGGAGGGTACATGACCTTAACATTCTTGGGCTTCTATGACAAGAGCCTAGTCGATCCCAGAGACTATCAAGTGAAAGTAGAAACCTTGCTACTGAAAATATGCCATAAAAAGAGGAAAGAGAGCTCATCAGATGTCATGGAAGTGTCTGTAAGTATTGTGAAGTTATTTAATTTCCATCAACAATGTAATATGATTGTCCAGTGTAATAACCCTGTGGAAAGTTCTGATCTTGAATATTATTTCCCATACAACATGTCATATCAGTATTCTCATATAGAAATATATGGTCCAAGATAATATTTGATTTGAAAATTGGAACACATTGTAATTGAAATACATTAAACACACATATCTCCAGATTGGCACCTGCTCGCTGCCACTGAACCCATCAACCTCGGAGCCCCCCACCATGGCATCAGCAGTCAGCATCTCCAGTGTCACCTTCAGCCCCTCCCAGGGGCCTAACGTCAAGTCCTACATGCTCATGCTCAAAGTCACAGTGACTAGAAACTCGGGGAACACAGCCAATGGTAGTAGCAGCTCTACGGAAATCATGAATGGAGATAGTGAAGGTGAAATATTTAATTGATACTTTGATTTGGAATAATTTATGGTCAAATATTTGTCTTGCAATGAAACCTTCACTGCCATTTGTGACAAGTGCCTTTTTGTATGATAATTGATGATACAAAGCTGTTCAAGAAATAGTTTTATAGGTATACTCAATTTCTGCTCACTCAGATATTGAAAGCTAGTTCTTTTCTAGCTTGTAATAAGTTAGACTCCTAAGTGTGTGATTATTCTTGTATCATCTTTAATATTACAGCACTTACAATAGAAGTGACAGCAGTGCCTCAGCATTTATCTTTGACAACAAACATGAATATTCATTAGACACATCACAAAATTCTAATTTATTTTCCATTTGTATTATAGAACCAGCCACAAAACGCTTGAAATCAACAGAACATATCAATGGCTCGTCACAAGACAGCAAATGGAGTAAACTCTATGGCAGTGAGCTGATTGTGTATGACAAGCACAACCGTTGTCTGCTCACCAATGGAGAGTACGACCTGGTGCTACATGATGTGACACCGGGTGGACGAAGCACAACTATATCTAGGTCTCCGCATAAGGCGCTCATGGCCCAATGGGAGACTATTCCTAATGTAAGTATGGATTCCTACAATGTTGTTTCATTGCACAAATATCACTAAGCAACAAACACATATCAAAATAACACATTTAGTGAAGCAAATCCTACAGCTTACATTGATTCGTCTAACACTAGCGACCCGCCCCGGCTTCGCACGGGTACTATACCTACCTAAAAACCTTCCTCTTGAATTACTCTATTAAAAAAAATCTCATCAAAATCGATTGCATAGTTTTAAAGATTTAAGTGTACAAAGGGACATATCCACTCATTTGCTTCATGTAGCTTTTGTTACATGTCATCACTTTTATTTTACATAGACATAGAGTCTATCGCAAAACTCAAAGCAAATGAGTGGATAGGGACAGAAAAAGTGGCTTTATTTTATACTATGTAGTGATGTAGTGATTGTCCCATAATATTTATTATTTCATCTAATTTAAGCGTGTTGTAGGCATCTAAGTGTTCTTACAGCCATTCCTCCATCCAATTGAAAGGTAGTAAATATGAAAAACATGATACAAACAAGTAACATCATGCAATTTTATTTATCAATAATTTACTCCTATAATATTATACAAATCAATGATGCATACTACTGTATTTGGATTATGGGAATGTATTGTGAAGATTCATTTACTTGGTTAAATTTAATTTAATTCCTCAACAAATCTTGCTTGGCTTACGTTAATGCTCTTCTTAGTTGGATCCATAAGGCTGAGGGCCATGATCATCAGAGCACATTTTCTCACCACCACTTTCCATGCCTATGTTAATATGCACTGCACTAATTATTACAACCTGCACTTTCAACCAACCATTTGAAACCTTTATTAATGTTATTTGGGTTGGTCAGCTTTTCTCACTGTTATTCTGTCCTGTAATCCAGGGCTTGATCATTCATTTTATCGATTTGGGAGGAGAGGGTGGTCAGCAACACATCACCAATGAGCATAATTAATTAATCATAATCTGGGTCAGCTTGCATTTACCAAAGGGGAGGGGGTCAAAAAACGCGAAAATGTGATTTTTGAGATGAATGTAGAAGCTTAGTGGAATAAATACCTACTTTGAAATGTTTTAGTACAATGTTCCATAGATGGCCATCTATGGAACATTTTGCTATGAAAAAGAACTTGCAGAATAATATAATATATATTTTTGGAATTTTAACACTATTAAACCCTATTTTTTTAGTTGTTCCAAAGAGTCTATAACAATAGCAATGAGTCACCCACTAAACAGTACTTGAACTTCTGCTGTCATTTTTCTCCCTCTTTGTTCCTATACACTATTTTTTACCACTTTAAGATTCTGTTTTTAGGGTGCCATGCCATTAGCCAAAATGACAAAACCAGAAATCACACTGTTAACATCAGGTTATTAGACTGATTTTTAATTACTTAGTAGCTAAGTACTCGTATATTATTATCTTCGTTGATTTGACCATACCACTTAGTAGTAAATAATAATGATGACCTTAAAAATTTACTCTGTTCATTACTTTTAAGTACGATTACATCATAGTTTTTATTAACTACATAAATTAAATAGATGGTAAGTATACCTACCATTTGTATCGTAAAGAGTAGTAGGTACAATGAATACAACGTGGAGTGCATATGTCATATTATTATTTTAAATCTTACAGGTTCGTGCTACGTTAATATTTTTTAATAAATGACAAAATCCTAAACTACAAATAAAAAATAATGCGTGGATTTGAAGATTTCGCCAATCTGGCAGGATCCAGTATTACATCTCGACTATCCCGAGCAGTTTTCCGCTGATTCGGAAATTCGGAATCTTTTAATACATTCCCTGCCACCGACGCACATGTTCGTTCGCCTTTATGCCTAGAAGCGAATGGGTTATAATTATATTCTTTCAATCTCTCTTTCAAGCTCGTCCACTTTTACAAAAACTACTTAATCTATTGTATATTAGCTGTGTAGTGTGTAGTGACGGCAGTAAGAATACAATTGTCCCCCAACTCTTCTCGTGGGTGTCGTGGGAGTCGACTAAGGGATTATAGTGTCACTGACCATTCTGTGATTTAATTGATGATGGGCAGCAGCGTCATCATAGTGGACACATTACTGCGATCGCTAATCCGCTTCCCAGCGTGGCGGGTATGGACATTTACCTCCTAATGCGTCTATACGCATAGTTAATAGGAGAGACCTACGTCCATGCAGATGTGGCTGATAGCCTGGTGACGTGACGTATGTTTGTTACAGGAAAATGACATGCAAACTGACATAAATCCATTTGACATCTTCAAAGTCCGTCCACTCCTCAAGCTGAAGCTGAGTTGGAGCCAGGAGCCGACCAATGGGCTGGTGAACCGCCCCAAGCTTTATCAGCAGACGGAGACCAATGGTGCTAAGAAAGATACTGTCACAACTAAAGAGAGGCCTTCGGGGAGCCAACAGAAGAATGGGAATGAAGGGAAGAATAGTAAGTTTGTACAAGTTTATTTCGTCATCGGGTTCGCGATACTTTGTTCTTCGCTTATATTGTTGGCAGCCCTCTACTATAAGTGTCTTTAAAAATTTCTAGCTTTTTGAGTCAGATTTGTTCATGCGGATTATACATCAACAATTTCTTATATTTTGCAATGTTCACACCTAACTGGAACTAATTTTCTACATACGAAATTTTATTTACGCCCGCTGTAATACCGAACTACAAGAAAAAAGGAGTTATTCCCAACTGTTACCACCAGTTTTTCACCAGCGGTATCAACTGGGTTTTTTTCCCATCTGGTAATTAGTGAGAATAAAAAATCCTAGGTTACCACTGGTGACAAACTGATTGTAACAGGTGAGAATACCCCTTTTTTGTTGAACCAATTGGGTTATCTAAATAAGAATTCCTTTTCCAGTGATTACCATCATGTACTTTAGTTGTAACAGGTGGAAAAAAGTCCCAGTGGGTCTTGTTGTACCACTGGTGATAATAGGTGGGAAACAAGATTAAAACATTTATTATTTTTTTCTTTAATTATACCCTATACTGTTTTCTTTGTCGCAAACAATTTAGGTATCTAAATATATTTATTTATCTACAGACAAATCCAAATCAGACGCCAGCGAAGAGAACAAAAGACAACAAATCATCTACCAGTTCCTCTACAATAACAACTCTCGACAACAAACAGAGGCGTGCGACGACCTGCACTGTCCGTGGTGTTCGCTCGACTGTGGCACATTATACTCATTGTTGAAGCATCTCAAGTTGTGCCATTCGAGATTCAACTTCACGTATTTCGTGAGTACAATAACTCCCTATGGGATTGAACATATTGCGAAAGTACAAATCAAATTATTTATAAACTAAATATTTTGATTTGTACTTTTTTTAATTTTTCTCCAGTAGTCACACTACTTAATACTATATAAATTATAAATATTAGATGTCATATACACAAAGAAAAACGACCTCGGACATAGGTGATCTTGGTCGTTTTTCTTTGTGTATATGACATCTAATATTTATAATCCCCATGGGATCCTAACAGATTAAAAAAAAATCGTGGATGTTGATTTTTTTTTAATGTTGTATATTCGTTGTGTACCGTGAAACTGAATTTATATTTCCTTGCTAATTTGAGAAAAGCACTATACTTGCTGTCCAATAAGTATTTTTTACAAAGGACTTTAAAAATAAACACTACATGTTTCGTTTGGAAACCAAAACTTTGCAGGCTTTGTATATTTATACAGCAATCTACTGTCGACAAAATTGAATCCTGACGTCCACAAAAGGAGCTTGTGCATTAATACTGAAAGTGAAATTGCAGCATCTGTCGTACAATTTGACGTCAATGTTACTATGACAAGCTCCTATTGTAGGTCAGGATTCAATTTAGTCGATGGTACAGTCAAGTGCAAAAATAAGTATCGAAAGAATCCGCTCATAAATATGTTACGACGTTCTTATTACACAGAATTAGAGTGCACTGGGACATATTTTTGCACATTTTTATGGACACCTCATTTTGTCTTTGACTGTACTATAAAACAACGCATCAACCCAAATAAATCGGTAATCTCTCCGCAGCCGATCCCCGGCGGCGCTCGCATCGACGTGTCCATCAACGAGCTGTACGACGGCTCGTACACCGGTTCCCCACACGATCTCATCGCCGCACAGGGCCGCTCCGCCGCCGCCGGCCCCCGCGCCGGACCCACGAGGCGTACCAGCCTTACCCGCGTGCTTATATGGAGGCCTAGGGCTAGGAGACGCCCGCAGAGACATAGTCTGGCTGAGTTCTTGGAGTTGGATGATAGTGAATTGGTTGAAGCACAGCGGCCGTATCTGACGGGACATAATCGGTGAGTCTTTGTGTATAAAAGCGTTTTCAGGGCCCACGAGACGCACCAGCCTCACCCGCGTGCTCATATGGCGGCTGAGGGCTAGGAGACGCCCGCAGCGACATAGTCTGGCTGAGTTCTTGGAGTTGGATGATAGTGAATTGGTTGAAGCGCAGCGGCCGTATCTGACGGGACATACTTAATCGGTGAGTCTTTGTGTAGAAAATCGTTTTCAGGGCTCTTGGTTAAGCAGTAGTGTCACCCAGGTCCTTATATGGAGGCCTAGGGCCAGGAGATGGCCTCAGAGACGTAGCCTGGCGGAGTTCTTGCCTCTTACCCCATTTTAATCACTAATAGAAACTATAATTATGTCGTTTCTATATAATATAAAGTAGTTTCACCTCAGCTAGGCTTTCAACTCAAGTCACAACGCCCCGTATCAGAAAGTATGAGAACCTACTTCACCAAAATAATATCTTTATGTATATTTTGGAGCTCAATGATACTACCGTGTTTGACAATTTAATGATCATGTGGACATGGCAGGGTAGAAACTACGAAAGTTCATACTATGAATTTGAATACATCTACTTACGCGATTCCACAACACATCTTTCATCCATCATTTTGCTTACGACTAATACTTATTTTCAGATTGTATCATCATACCATCACCTGCCTGCCAGTATATCCCAACGAGCTCGACATAGACTCAGAAAACGAGACTGACCCTCTCTGGCTGCAGCAAAAGACAATGATGATGATCGACGAATTCACAGACGTCAACGAAGGAGAGAAAGAACTCATGAAAATGTGGAATCTCCACGTCATGAAGTACAACTACGTAGGAGACTGCCAGATACCGCTAGCTTGCCAAATGTTCCTCCAAATGAAAGGAAAAGAGCTTCTAGAAAAGAATCTATACAGAAACTTTATACTCCACATGTGTTCGCTTCACGACTTCGGGCTCCTAAGCCCAGTAGCGTTATACCAGACGGTGCAAATGCTCAACCAAATGTTAGCGGATAACGCCGAAGCCAAAGAAAAAATGCGCGAATCTCTCAAAGCGCAGAGAGAACACTGGAACGCAGTAGGCAAATACCAGCAACCAGTCGTCATCGAACCAAAACCACAGAATAACACGGCAAAGTTGAACAACGTTGAAGCATCTCCATCCGTCAGAAGAAAGACATCCAACCTTAACAATAGAATCAACACACCAAGCACTAGTTACAACAAAAATGGTCCGAGCACTTCAAACGGTGACACTAAAAGGAAAATGTCTTCGGGCAGTATTCAGAGCCGCAAGCGGTCTTCTATATCAGAGCGGAAACGGTCTGTATAGCGAATACTGACCCGCTCGGTGGTGCGATGACGCGTCGAGTCGAGGCTAAGTACAATATAAAGGCAGGGCATTTCCGCGAGAGTCAAGTCTTTGATATCCTCTTGAGTACTATTCCCCTTATTCACATACGTCTCCTAATTGGACGTAGTTTAGGATATCCAATCCACAAAAATCTGTCAATTAATATAATCTTATGTCAAAAGTCATTAATCTCAGGGACAAATTTCAGATGTTGGATCCTTTTTAAGATTCCGTAGTAAACAAGGAACCCTTATAGTTTCGCCATGTCCGTCTGTCCGCAGCATAGCTCAGTGGCCGTTGGTACTATAGCCGGCCCGATAACCTTGATCCCTATGACAGCTGTCAGTTCAATACATTACTTGTCAAGACGCGACATTGTTGACAGATAATGTATGGAACTGACAGCTGTCATAGGGATCAAGGTTCCACGCGTTGGCTATAGAAATCTGCAATTAAGTACAGGTATGCATATTAATCATGCCAACAAAGTGGTAGAATAAAAACTAGAAAAAAAAAAAATCCGGGTACCTCCCTAACTGGTGAAGTGGGAATGTTTTTTTATTAGCTGTAATCCTATAGTGTGGGGTATCATTAAATAGGTCTGTCAAAAAGAATAAGGGTCTTAAAAGATTTTTTTTTAGTTATTTTGGAGATAACCCCACCATAATTTTGGAGATAACCCCACCATAATAGAAAACAATTGCGTCCCCCCTTCTAACTTTTGATCTATGGGTCCAAAAAAAGAAAAAATCATGAATAGTGGTAGTCTAGTACTTACAGAATCATCATCATCATCATCTCAGCCATAAGACGTCCATTGCTGAACATAGGCCTCCCCTCTGGACCTCCACATGTACCGGTTAGATGCGACCTGCATCCAGCGTGTCCCGGCGACCTTCATAAGGTATGGAGAGGGCTATGCTCGGAGTTTCTCTGCGTGATCGAATCAGAAATGACGAGATCCATAGGCGAACTAAAGTTACTGACATAGCCCTCCGGATTAGTAAGCTGAAGTGGCAATGGGCAGGCCACATTGTACGCAGAGCAGATGGTCGATGGGGTCGAAAAGTGCTCGAGTGGAGACCACGGCTAGGCAAACGCAGCGTAGGACGTCCACCCACAAGATGGACAGACGACCTTATGAAGGTCGCCGGGACACTTACAGAATACTTTAAAATAAAATTATTTCGAACAAAATCGGCCCAGCCGTTTTCGAATAACTACGGAACCCTATACTGAGCATGGGCCGACATGCTCTTGGCCGGTTTATCTTAAACTACGTCCAATTTAGCATGCCGATAAGTGTTGTTTGTCCCTTTCGGTACGTCTTAATAGACGTATCGGTAAGACCAAAAGGGCAAACGATTCTTATCGATTTCCTAAGTTAGGAGACTTTTATGAGTAGGGTAAGGGGCTGATATATACACTATAGTCTGACAGTGAAAAGTTTTATCAGTAAAATGAAGGCGAGAATTTTGATAAAAATAATTGCAAAGTGTAGATCACAATAAAATTAAAATCACGCTTTTTTGTGACGAAACTTACTTGCCAGACTATAATTGGTGAAAAGTATTATATGTAGCGGGGTTGTATTCAGTGTACGGTTTTGTACATAATAGACGTTTCTCATGCGTTATGTTTTCTCCTTATTTGATTCTGTAAAAGCGATATATAATACACCATCTATGGACATCTTGTTACAGACTGCACAAATAAAAAAATGTGTTTGGATAGATTATTCTGATGCTCATGATTCTGAATTTCAATTGGATTGAAGCAGCTTTGGAACCTGATGTGACATCTCGCTGAAATGCCCAGAAGATTTATTAAAAAGTGAATTTCCATCGAAGTTTCTATTATACGTAGATAAATTGTCAAGACTGGATGATAGATTGACTTTGAAAATTTTCAATTTTAATGACTCTTTATTTAGTTTTTTGAACGTTTAATTACTATTTTACAATAAAGACGGCGATTGTATAGCTAAAATTTGATCTTGCATGTTCCTCACGTAATTTAAAAATTTGGTCATATCCAATTTTTGATCATGTAATGTAACTTTATCAAGAAAAAGGTGCAGCTTTGTTGTGAATGATGGTAATTTCCAATATCGCCAATGGTAAAAAAATGATATCTTTTTCTTGAAAATTACACCAATTGACAAAATTATATGCTAGTATTTTGAATAGATCGTTTCGTTACTGCCGGAGAAGTAAGTGTTAGTCAATGTCCATAAAATGGATGACATTGTAGATTAAGATTTTGCACGTTTTCGTTTCAAGGAATATTAGTATTATTATTTCTCAATAAAATGTTCATCACAAACGAAATGAGACTATACAGTTTTATAAAAAAATTGCGAGTTTTTTTACTAATCATGTTGATTGTTGTGATTGTATGCAATAATAGCTTTTGTATTCGAGGTGATACAGCGAATATTGTTCTTTTTACTGAAGAAAATATAACTATTATACAGACAACTACGCGTTTAGTTCGTTTCACTCGTGACGACCATGATATAAATTTACACGTAGAACTTTTAAGTAAAAAAAACCGTTCAGTTATAATTTTATGCAATAATAGCTTTTGTATTTGAGGTGATACAGCGAAAATTGTTCCATTTAATGAAGACAATAGTACTATTATACAGACAACTACGCGTATAGTTCGTTTCTCTCATGTCATGAACACCATGATATAAAGTTGCCAATCGCTAACTCTTAGTAGCGTATCGTAGTTTTTCCTCTCTGTCACTCTTTCGTATTAGTACGACAAAGACAGTTAGCTGCCTTTCGTTTACGATTGACGATTAAGCGTTAGCGATTGGCAACTTGTCTAAGCACCCCTGTTCAGATTAGCGTTTAAAAAAAATACAATGATTAATTTATGTGGAAGCACATAATTTATTCATTGTCGTATGTTCTATTGTAGTTTTGTTTATATACGTGAATAACGATATATGAAATACATAATTGGCTTGGAACATTACACTGTTGTATTTTGATATGACCTTACAAGGGCGTGTTTTAATTTGTTGAAAATACATGTATCGGCAAAATAAAAAGGAACTGGTATCTACCAAGTTAGATATAGCCAATTCGGTGTTGCCTGCATCAAATCTCTTAACTGATTAATCAACTTCAATCCAGGGTTAGGCCAACTAACACGAGATTAAATTATTAGAAGTGTCCAAAATGCATGGAGTTAACCAATTAATCCCAGACTGTGTAAATGGGCCTAATAATACAGTAAAATGTGTAGCTTTACTACGCCCAATGATGTCAGACAAAATCTATAATGATAAAAAGTCTATAGTCCTTATTTATACTAAACTTACAAGGCATATATTTGTTAGCTAATTTAAATGCAGTTTTATACACACTTATTGCTTTTTGAACACCTTAGCTGCTATAGGTGGCTTATGATGGTCCCGTTTTATCCATTTACTAGCGACCCGCCCCGGCTGCGCACGGGTATTATACCTACATAAAAACCTTCCTCTTGAATTACTCTACCTATTAAAAAAAAATCTCATCAAAATCCGATGCGTAGTTTTAAAGATTTAAGCGTACAAAGGGACATAGAAACAGAAAAAGTGACTTTATTTTATACTGTATGGTGATTGTGCTACCCGTCACATTCGCACTTGCATACTTGTTAAAGCGTGACGACAAACGATTAGACGCGGTACCATCATAAGCCTACATCAGAGTATGTTATCTCACAGCTGTCTTTTTGCAAAAAATTGTATACCTTATTGCAATGATATAAAGTCCACCCATTGCCACCAGGGTTGCGTTATATATAGTTACAATTGACAATTTTGCTGTTTGCCTCTCTTTCTATACTTGCAAAACTATTTGGCGACTGAGGGCATACTGCTATCTCTTTCACTCTGACCTGGAACTAACAAGTGTAACGTAGATAGCAAGACGCCTTCATCCGCCAGCAGTGTTATTCACTAAGGAAACCGCCTTGCTGTCAGCGCTGCGGCAGCGTCGAGCTTAAAAATGCTATTCACTAATGTACTTTAAACGACACTAGCGCTCGGCGACGAATGCGGCGTGAGCTGGAACTACACTGCGTCGAGAGTTTGACGTTAAATGTACGAACTTCGTATTCTCTAACGAAAAACAGCGACGAACTCGCCCACAACCTCGCTCACAGCCTCGATTCCTAATGTCAAATAAAACAGCTAGGATTTTAGACAAGGCTATCTCGACGTCGAGCTCGTTGACGAACGCAGCGTCGAATGTGCGAATAAGAGAATAGCATAGCTGATTGTTTTGCGGCAGGTATAGCCAATATGTGCGTGTGTTAGAGAGGCAAACAGCGAAATTTCACATTCTGGATCGGAATCATTTAGTCAATAAAACTTGTATTTGTAAGTAATGAGTTGTCAAGTGTACTCGATCATTGCCAATTAGTAGGGTCGTATCCGTATCGTAAGCTTTTTGCCCGCATTCCACTGCGAGCGGACTCATTAATGACTCCGTTTCATATTCATCACTGGCGAAGTCCTAGTATACTGCCAGCCAGAAGAAAATAAAAAATATAAAGAAACCTAAAAACTTCGATTATTTCAATATCACGCATTTTTAGAATACAATCTTTGTCTTAACACCAAGTTAAACCTTGAGTTCACATACATTTTACAGTTACAGTTAGTTAAAAGACATTTGGGTCTAAATTATTTTCGTTGTCTTATTTCGTGTCCCTAAAAAACATGAAACAGTTGCGATTTTTGTATGAGATGATGTTGTTTCTTATTTGTAAAAAAGAAGTACAAGTGCACGGGATTTTTTTTATATACTGAGCCGAGACAGCAACTAGAAGCTTGACAGAGTGGTATGAAACAACACAACGAAAATAATTTTGACCCATTTATTAGTATTAACGTAAAAATAAATCTAGGAACGGTTTCACTAGATGTGCCAAAGACAACAAAATGCTATTGAAAGTCGGCCATGTTTGTTTACATTTTTATTGTTTTCTTCTGGCGTCACCAGCGGTGAACGTTAAACGGAGCAATTAATGAGTCCGCTATGCCCACAGTGGAAGGCGGACATTTCTCAGGGCCTAGCCAAGATTACAATCTGACAATTTTCGAATGTTTCGATGTGCGATTGTAGTCTTAGCTAAGCCCGCTCGCTAGTGACCGTTTTCTATCTCTACTGTGATGTTTCTAGAAGCACCTCATTCGTCATAAGACTAAAATTAACTCTACGTCGTGTAATTTAGGTCTATAATGGCTTGCAGGTCTGCTTAGTGTGGTCGGTAAATGTTGTAGATGTTCGTAGTGATAATTCAGGAATAGTGAATGTAATGTAAGGTAAAGTGGAGACGATGAAACGATTTTTTTAATGGGGTATGAAAAAGCTACCTGTATACGTTGTGCCAGAAGGACGGCTTTTTGTCTTAAGGACTTCGCACACTATAACAACTCCACGCCAACGCAGCAGCAACGCGACTCACACTCACGATGAGTAGTCAACTAGTTGATCCACCCAATAGTTGGTCACTAGTGGACAACGCGGCGTGAACGAGTGGGCAATGAAAATGGTTGCTCGATACACGTCAGTCGCAAACGCATAGTCGTTGCGTGGACAACGTGTGGTCGTTGCGTGACAAACGAAGCGGGGTTGACCTTTAGTGTACGATGCGTAGGCCACTCGTCGTACACTACTTTAATATCATTTTTTGAAATTAAACTTTGAACATATGACACAGGGTTTAAATTTCAATTATAAGACTTGAGTCGAGTGGGTGTGGAGTTGATATAGTGTGCGAAGACCTTTACCCGATTTAAAAAAAATCGTTTCATCTTACCCCACTACCTTATTGTGTAAAGGGCGTCTGTATGTCTTGTCAATAAAATAGCTGATTCGTGAGAATAAAGACTTATCTCGATCCGTAGTCAACTGGTTTATCATACGCTTACGGAGTCAATGGTTTCATCATTTGATACCTAACTGGATGACGTGGCAAAACCTAGTAAATATAAATTATAATAAATGAAGAACAGAACAGAAATATCTGAACAGGTACTCGTTGTACAGTCAGCAGCAGATATAGGATGTTCACAATGATCTAAGTCTAAGCAATAAGGTCGCGCTAAAGAATAAAGATTTTATATTTATTTATTTATAACAAGACGCGTTAAACATTAACTAATACAGTGACCTGTAACAAAACATGATGAATATTACTTTGACTCCGTAGGTACACAATGTGATTTTTTCAAGCAAAACTTACTGAATTTCCGTTAGAAAAAGTAATTTCTAATTTATCAATATCATACCTACCTACGACATCGACACTTAAATTACCACGTCATTGAGAAATGAGGTGAGAAGTTTTGCTGGAAAATGTCACATAATAAACACAGTTGACTGTGACTAAGCGCATCAATGATTAGTTAATAAATAAATTAATAGTTAAAATTGTACAAGCTTATTGCTCACGACTGGTAAAATTCATAAAACAACGTGTTTTTGATGTAAAATGTTCAATCATAAGTGCCTACAAACACATTTCAGCAGATTAGAAATAAAATGCAGTTCAATACATATTAAAACATAACCTTATTTATTCAGTAAGTCTCTTTTAGGATGGAAAATGTATTGAATCTGTCGTACTACCGCGAAAATCGAAGTTCGTAAATTTTGAGGATTATTCTCTCTCACTCAAACGAAGGCGTCATTAGAGTGACAGAGGCAAATCCTCGAAATTTGCGGATTTCGAAGTTCGCGATATGGCCGCTGTTCGGAATGTGAAGGCAATTGGATATATAGGCCTACCCTGCAAACAAATGCCTTCATGTTTCGCACAGAATTTCGATGTAATGATTTACCTTTTATCTGCCGGCGTTTGTTAATCAAACAACAATAAATGTTTTTTCATAAAATGTTGAATCCGTAATTACCACCAGCTACTGTCTGTATGAATACTATTCACGGTAAATCCATGTAAGTGTAGGTAATAAAAGTGGCCATTTCATTGTCTGTTTATTTACTAATGAATCTAATGATATGACCCGAGTTGTGCAAGTATAATATTCTGATATCAATATCAGAATTAAACCTCTAAAATTGAGCCAGAGAGAGTATAGATAAAATAGGATTTTAATATCGAAATATCATAACATATCATTCATTTCGAATGTACCATTAATAAATAATCGTACAATGAATTGGTCACTTATGCTCTTATGTGGAATGGCCCTTCAAATGTGATTTTTAGCATAAATATTAAAGACTGCAGGGTGACCCGTTGCCTTATAACCACTCATAGCCCCGATCTGATAACATAATGGTAATACTTGAATTAGGAGCATAGACTGTTCATCTAGAAATTACATTATGTATTACGATTATAATTGTGCATGGGAAATCTTATTCCCATAGGGCAAGACTTTAGCTGAGAAAGACATTGCAAATCAAAAAAATTGAATATTCGCCATTCGTTCTCTAGAATATGCAACAGTCTAAGAAAGGCAATATTACGATCTAAGTGAATAGTAGGAGCCCCAATTAAGAGAAAAATTAATCGTAAACTTTTCGCAAATTTGCAATACAAATAACATGGGCCATCTACACTTACAAAACAACTGACAATGTTTTCCGAACTGCACAATTTTAACCGTAGTATTGTACGATACAACTATATTATATACAACTGTAGATTTAAAACGTGTTTATTTCAATTATGTGAGCACATACCTTGTTTTTTTATTTGAATGGAATAATTTTGTTATTCTTTTATTGTCCGATATGATTACTCGTACTTATGAAATGAAATAATAATTTTATTTTCAATACTCTTTGGTTTCAATTCACTAAACCGCTCCTAATATTGTCGATGATAAAATTAAATATGGAATGTCAACAAATTAATCAGCACCAAGAAAAAAAATGGGAAGTCATTTGACAAAGTTCATAATCTGAAATTTGTTGTTAAAATATGTCATACTCGAAGAATGCCCGTAAAGTACCCGAAATAAGTAAATCATCATTAAACACAAACACACACGAGGAGGAAGGTAGTTTGTGAAAATATCCACAATGTGTAGTAGTTTTGATAACAAGTTGTCATTTTAATTATTGTTTCTTTGTAGGAGTGATCCCTTGCAACGCGTCTGAAAGTTGTACATATGCCGGTAAGAAACAATTATTCAACTACAATACGTTTATAGAATTAGGTGTCCGCGTTCATATAGTATACATACCGTAAAACCTAAGGGTGCGTGTATCTAACTATATCTAACTATAGTCTGAAGCAACTGTGGTATTTTTCAGCGAGGAAGGTGGGCTAATGTTTTAACACGATTACTCTTTTACAGTTTTTCCCATACATAATAATTTGGATTTAATAGCTACTGTCACTTTAAAAATAATTACACTCCTCTCGGTTTCGGCCATAGTTGGAAGATTTTGGACCATGGTTGGACACTTTAGCTGGCTAATTACCATAAACCTTTACGAATTCCTATAAAGTAGAAATCCACAAGCACATTTCCTATAATTAACATACAGTACAACTATTCACTTTAGGGTTTTCAGTAGGTAGGTGTACCTCCAGAAATCTGCAGCTCCGTACCTAATACCTATATGTATTTCTCTAGCAGGACCTACTCTTTTGGAATAAAGTTTATACGTGGCTAAAAGACGAGGCTGTTAGACTTAGAGCTCACCTTGCTTCACAAACTAAATATTATTTAGCTAGTCTTCCGTACACTTCACTTTAACAAAGAATTGACACATTTTAACTAGTTTAGTTATAAAAAACTTAGGATGCAAAAAAAGTGAATCATCTATCATTCCTATCCTATAGTACCGAGAGCCTTACAATTAGAACTGATTACGACACAGTCCCAGATGCATTCATGCTATCAAATAAAGCTTATGTTGGTTCAGTTGCATTTATTACCTAAGTAGCATTTTTGAATCTAACGAATGGCAATGGAAAGCTTAAAATCAAAGCTCCTTAGCCATCGATATTTTTCAGTAACCGTGTCAAAAAAATCAAGCGGTACAGCCGAAGAGTCCCCTCTCTGTTCCGGCCAGAAATCCTTTATCAGTATCCACTCAACCGACCAATTATGTCAAGTGGCCGACATCGAGAACCCGGCGAACCTCGACGAGTGCAACGTCGAAGTGATCAGCCTCAACGAAGTCTTCCCGTCCACATCAGAAGAAAGCCTGTCTGACGACGAGCCATCCCAAAGAAAAGATAAACCCCGCCCCAAGAAACCTATGCCCAAACCGGAGAAAACGACATACGTGCCGACCAATAGCAAGTCGACAACCGGGCCCCGACAAAAAGACCCGATGGAAGGTCAGACGTCCGTGCATTCGGATTACGACATTCCGAAGAACACGATGTATGTGGTCGGGAGTGATCCGGGAGAACCGAAGAAGTCGTATCAGGATCCGCCAAAGAAGATATCTAAGACGGTAAACATTTTTTTATATTATTTCCCTGCAATAATAATATAGGTCTACCCTGGTATAGTAGTAGGTATTACTATGCTAGGTATACTCTGGTATGTAGTAGGTATTATACCAGAGTACCTATTTAACTCTATAATCTCTGTTACGTACTGTCAAGTGCAAAAATAAGTATCGAAAGAATCCGCTCATAAATATGTTACGACGTTCTTATTACACAGAATTAGAGTGCACTGGGACATAATTTTGAACATTTTTGTGTATACCTTATTTTGTCTTTGACTGTACTATGGACAAAATTGAATCCTTATCCAACGTAGAACCATATCGATATAACATCATTATACAATACATATTATCAAATTGTAGTAATTGTCGCACATTTGACTTTCAACATTACTATGACGGGGTTCTATGGTGGGTTAGGATTCAATTTTCTACTTCTGTAGGTAAATAGGTACTTGATGTGTCTGATTGATGCTCTGTGGCTGTCTAATGTTACAAGTATACTGCCCTCAGATGTCGAGCTGATTAAAATACTATAGGCTCTTCATTAAACTGTGTGTTGTGAGTCACAAGAACGCGTTGTGGAGATTCCTCGTCAATGTTTGATTGAGTTTTTGGATCTAGTACTTACACGTTAATCTATGTAAACCAATCTAAGCTAAAAATCGTAGTCAGATACAAATTATACTTGTTATTAGTTATTAATTAGTCGACAACCGACATAATGACGAGTTGTGTACGCCATATTGACGCGAGCAAGGTGTTTAATTAACGCATTAACTGCCACCGACGCTCATGTGCGTCGTTCATAAAAAAAGGTAGAGGTGGCAGCGAATGTGTTAAAAGCTTTCTTATGGCTGTATCTAAAACCTATCTATCAGATTGGTAAAAACTAGGTAAAGTTAGGTCAGGGCAATATTAGGAATAAGTACTTACATAAATATTACCTTATTTAACAGCTGTCTCTGTCCTTTCTCAGATGAAGAAACTGCTTCGAAACATAGACAAACACAAGAGCGAGCAGAACAGCAAGAGTGAGAAGCAAGCGATCAGCAAACTCACCATGAGGAGTATTCTGAAGGACGGGCGCTGCGGTCCCGAGTGTACCGGGGACTCCGTTCAGCCTAATGATGATTACTGTGAGTACTGAGTACAGCCCTTACTATTGAGTGTGATTCTTGGGGCACTATTCATTACGAGGCACTATTTTAAAGGCCCTATTTCTAGGAGAAGGAGTAGGTAAAAAATGTAGAACAAGAAGCAAGCGATCATTTCTACGTTAATCATTGCGTTCTATAATGTTATTTATCTTAACTACCTACTAAACAAATGTAATACCTCCAAATACACCTTTTTTTCTATAAAAACCCACCTGATTAACCGAAATAAGGAGTCCAGGGGCAATGTTTACGACAGCAAAGGTTCACTTTGAGGGTAGAAGAATGTTTACTAAATAAGACAAGTAGCAATGAATAGACTATAGGCCGCTCCCCACACGTGAGCGATTTATCGAGTCGAATCAACAGTGTGCTCGCCGCTCGCGTAATAGAGTCTGGCTAACGAAAGCTGAGAATGAGTTTTATACGGAACTTTTCATATGGCATCACAAGCTGAATTGTCAAACGTCATGTTCTGTCTTTCGTTCGACTTGTCACCCAGTGCTCGCTTTCCACAATTGCAACGTTTTAAGGTGTTTATGATGAAAAATACTATGAAAAGTAATGTTCGTAAGCTGCTGCGTACTATAATAAGTAAATATAAAGAAAAACAAGAGGAGAAAATCATCGCTTAAAAGGAAAAACATGAGTGTTTACACACGATATCGGTGTTCCTAGGTTAGTACGTAGTACCATTTTGATACTTACCTTTATTCAATAAATTTTCTTGTACTCATTATCTAATATACTATCGACTATAATATATTTAAGTTAAATGCAAGTTTGCAAGTTTGTATTTATGTTAGGTTGATTTAAAATGGTCATTTGTTTTTTTTTTACCAGAAGGTCTGGGAGAGGTTGAAGGAGTTAACGCTGTCAAAAATACGGTAGAAAAGTTATGCGAGTTGGAGAAGAATGAAAAAAGTTCGCGAGTATAACTGCCTCAGATTGGAAATCAATGACTGACCATGTCATTCTTGTGGAAGATAAGTACAGCGAAAGAGACAATGTCATAAAAACTGCATTAGATGAGTTTATTATGTGACTTATGTGTTATGGCACAAATAGTATGAATCATTAATATGAATCATTGTATGAGTTTTTTAAGTCTGACTTTAATTATTCTGAATAAAAAATATAAATATTTCGTTACCTATTTATTAAAAATACACACACCGGCAGAATTATATTTTTTTAGTACAGATGGTGCATTTAGGCTCTAGTGTGAGAAGTGGGTCATTTTATGTCAGGTTCAAAACTTCGGAGGGCCATCATTTGTACTAAAAAACGTCGTACGAGACACGTGCAATAATGAAATTCGTAACTTGTGTCGATTTAAAACACTATCGGTCGTGTTTTAAAAAATCGCCACTCGTTTAGAATTTCACGTTTTTCGCACTTGTGTCGTAATGTACAATTTTATAGGTAGTTTTAATCATGATTACACCCATTCTGCGATGATACAATTTACAAATCGTTACTAATATTACCTATACCTATGTATAGACATATAATAGTGTTATATCCAAGTGTGAAAATCACTCTGTTTTTCGGCCATATTATGGTATAAAGACTATAATGATATGAAGAGCTGAAAAACATATCAAATTATAAGCCAATCTGTTTAGTTATTTTCAAGTTATATCATAGGTTCGACACATTACCAAGCTAGTTTTAACTTTTTACATAGGTACATATGTATGTAAAAAGTTAAAACTAACTTGGTGTTGTCGAATCTATGATATAACTTGAAAATAACTAAACAGATTTGCTTAAAATTTGATATGGGATCCATTTAATAACATGGGTCATCATTTAGAATAGTAGGTACCTACAATACCTACATCATATTGCATTGTGTCATGCAGACAAAGTTGCATGGAACAGCTACGTTATGTACATATATATAATATATTAATTTGGATTGTAATAAATACAGGTAATTTAACAAAATAATTTTAAGTTTTAAATATATTACAAGTATCAAGACTGATTTTCGGGGTGCAACCCAGTGATACCATACTCTATATTTTATTAATTTGCCGCCATTTCTCATTCTCAGCTTTCGTTAGCCAGTCTCTAAGTTCCGCACTCGCATTCGTGCCTTCGCGCTGCGATTCGCTCACGAGTGGGGAGCGGAAATATTCGTTCGTTCACATATCAACCCTTTCCTTGCAGCCGATGACCTCACGTTACCATTCATGGAATTCCAGACCCCTACCAACTACGCGAATTACGGTAAACAAAACCCCGACAAAAACGTTACCTTCAACACGCAAGTAGTCATAATCCACTTCACGGGTGACCTTTGCGTGGGGCAGAGCGTAGAAACACTAAGCAAAGAAAAGGACCAGCAAGCACGCAACTCAGAACTGAGAAAAACTTTCCTCAATAAATATAATGAACATTGGCCTACTCAGAAATAACCTCATTCTCTACACCTCAATTTTATTCATCCTTGCGACTTTACCTCCTTCGGAATTCGCGAGAGATTAAAATATGTGACCCTCTCGAAAGCGGTTTTAGTTTGATAATGGTTTGTCTATGGTTGACAATGTTGATATTGCACAAATTGTCATCAATAGGGGAGGGGGCTAAACCTGTCGCAGAAGCGCAAAAGCCGTGGCAATTTCGAAAAGTAAATAAGACTGGCCAATTTCACCAGGAAACCATTTTATTTGAATTCCCATACGCGTGTCTTGCGATAGGCGCCTAGCTATTATTTAATATTAAGTTGTCCTAAATGTTTTTATTAATTTATTATACCTGCAAGTTTTGTAATGTTGATGAATTATGGTGCTAAAACATGTTCCCTTGTTTATTTAAAGTCCGTTTTGGTTAGCTAAGCATTTCTGTATCATGTAGATTTAGTAAAGCAAATTGAAATAGAGGTTTATAAAATCATGCTGTTTGTTATCTCTTAATTATTAACCCTTTCAATGCAGTGGTCTTAGGGACCTTAACCCATTCATTGCTGACGCCCCATATTTTTAATTATCACGCAGCGCCGCCGCCTTCTACGCGACGACGCGAATTCGCGTCCACGGCATCACGTTAACATTTCAATGGACGCGAATTCGCGTCCGCGGCATTAGGTTATATTATCACACTTCAAGGACGCGAATTCGCGTCTGCGGCATTAGGTTATTTCACACTTGAAGGACGCTAATTCGCGTCCTCGGCATCTTGTTTACGCATACACAGGACGCGAATTCGCGTCTTCGGCATCCGAGATAAGAATTATGAAAATTACAAATGCATTGAATCCAGAAACCAGCGACGGTATAATATTATCCTCCATAAATAAAATAACATTTTGGTATCCATTCATTGCTGACGCCCCATATTTTTAATTATCACGCAGCGCCGCCGCCTTCTACGCAACGACGCGAATTCGCGTCCACGGCATCACGTTAACATTTCAATGGACGCGAATTCGCGTCCGCAGCATTAGGTTATATTATCACACTTCAAGGACGCGAATTCGCGTCTGCGGCATTAGGTTATTTCACACTTGAAGGACGCTAATTCGCGTCCTCGGCATCTTGTTTACGCATACACAGGACGCGAATTCGCGTCTTCGGCATCCGAGATAAGAATTATGAAAATTACAAATGCATTGAATCCAGAAACCAGCGACGTTATAATATTATCCTCCATAAATAAAATAACATTTTGGTATCAGCTTTTAAGTACAGTTGATTTCTAGCAAAAAAAAAGAAATAACTCGAGGACGCGAATTTGCGTCCTCGGCATCACGTTTACGCATACATAGGACGCGAATTCGCGTCTTCGGCATTGAATGGGTTAAGCCTAGAATCTCAGAAAACGTATTTCATTATTCACATTTTACTAATCATATTTGAAAGAGATTTTCATGTTGGCCAATTGATTTAACCCGTTCAACGATGCTATTTTTTTCATGTGTCGTAATATAACAATCGAGGTATTAGGATTATGAGTGCATGACCCTCCCTAGTTACACTTTACAGAATTTTGGCTTACTTAGTCCGTTTAAAATTTTGACAAAACAGTAAATACCCGCTATGGTGACTGCTTTCCATCAGGCGGGCCGTATGCTTGTTTGCCACCGACGTGGTATAAAAAAAAGATACTTATCTAATGTTGTTTACTCATGGAACCGAGGGATTTCGTAATACTTGATTATGATTAACGCAATAGGGTTTAATAAGGTTTGCTTTTCGATAGACCCATAAAAAGATAGTTTATATATATAAACATTTTATTTAACTATTGGTGTTATCACAGCTCACATTAACAATTAGGCAGACGAAATTTTCCATAAAACCAGTTCTTTTACCCTATCGTAAGTAAAATATTTAGGGAAGTCTAAAGGCAGCTGTTCTACTGTCCAATTAGATCCATTTTTTACTTTATCCAACAAACTTAGGAATGTCTCGTAGCAAGGCGCCACGGAATCCATGTGTTCTATAGTGAACACGTACCGTTTTTCCAACGCCATATATAAAGTTTTCGGTGGGTTTGTGTTGAGTATCTTTTGGACCGTTGCAACGAACGCGGCGGTGACATCGTCGTCGTAAACAACTGAAAAATAAAAAACACTTAATTGATTATTTAATGAGGCTATTTTAAATTATGTTTCACAAATATACATTTTTTTAACCCTTCAATGGGTACGGCCACACATGTGCGGTCAAACAGAAAACAAAGTCAATAATATAAAATAAAACCCCACAGTAACACAAATTCAAAACTGAAATATACATTGACTGACGAATTCAGAGTTCGATCTCGTGTTGAACCACAGTGTAATAGGATGAATTTATTCATTAAATATTCGTTTATAAATAAATATTTGTAAAGGGCTCCTCGGGTATCAATATAAATAATATATAGATTGATGTTGCACCCGAATTGGAACTAAAAGTTTGTTTCTGTTTTTTCCAATTATTTAAGATAATTTCAAAGTTAATGGATTTTTCATATTTCATCGTTTACCCGTTTGATTTACGTCACGGATTAGGAATAAACCCTTCGTTTTAACTAGTAATAAAATAAATAATTCTTAACTTCATGCGTTTGGAGCAGAACATGAAAAGTCGCTGTCTCAATATTACAAGGTTCTATGTTGCACTTTTATCAATTTGAAATTTGAACACTATCACACTGATATTAGTCTAGGTTTAATTACCCCAAAAACGTATCATGAAACCCTGTAATATTGGAGTAGCGAAGTGACTTTCCAAAAATTATATAAAATAAAATATACAAGTCACGGACTACAGAGCAACGTAACCCTACACGCACGTAAACGTTCAAAGTCGGTTTTGCTTTTATTTAACCCTTCGGCGACGTGGCGTCTGGGTGACAGCTTTTGTATTTAACTTGGCGTCGAAAAGGTAAGGAATATCAGATAGCCACTCCACGTTTTTGAAATAGGTTTTTTGTACTATGGAGTACCTACAATTATTTTTAAATATTTTTAAATCACGTTTGTCGTAGGCCACCTGATTACGTGGGAAACATATGCCTTAACCTAGCCCTTGACGGCCCCCGACCCCGCGGCAGACCAAAGAAGCGATGGCTAGATGTCGTGAAGGCTGACATGAGTGTGAATGGGCTTACAGGATCGCGTAAAGTGGAGGAAATGTAGCAGGAAAGCGGACCCTGGCAAAGGCCGGGATAACGCTAGGTAGAAGAAGAAGAAGCGTAACGAATGTCGAGTCGATTCCATTTAATGTCTATTTTAAAATGAAAATTTGATCCTCTTTGCTTTACAAGTAATACAACTCAAAGGTGCGCCGTACTAGGAATACCGTCGACAACGCAGTTGACTGACCAATTGTGCACTTTATGCGCATCGCAATAGCGATCACGAGTAGTCTGTTGATGAGTGGACAGCAGTGTTAACGTTAGTACCATCAGCAAAAAAATATGATCTAGCTCTTAAGAACTCCATGGTAATAGAGTGGATAGGAGCCAAACCATATTTTTGACTGTTGGATCGTTTTAGAAGAGCAGCAGCAAGGTTTCCTTTTACTTCACGTTAAATATTGCTGGTTTCTTTATTAGTTACTCCAGTCATGTCATTATAATAATTCAATATAGTAGTAACTATTATTTACCATCAGCAGCTACAATAATGTTGGTGTCTCTGATGTCCTTGCTAAGCTGATGGCTCCAAGCAGTGTTGGTGAAGTCTAAGGCGTCTACTTTGAACTGGGCTTTTATTAGGTTTTGATTGTATTTGGCATTCAGTTTGATGAGATCTAATATGCCACCAAGATTTATGTCTGAAAGAAAGAACGTTCGATTTGAGATAAAGAAAAATAAGGACTGTTCATTTTACTAAGCGGGCATGAAAAACCTCACGTAAATATTTTTTTCTTTTATCATATTTTATTTTTGTGAAATATTATTTAACTAAAAATAGACAAATAATAAGTAATGTCTCAATTAATATATTAATTATCGGCAACTACATTTTTAGACTACTATTTGGCCACGAAACTTATGTTCTGCAAACTACTTTTTGACATTTTACGACTAGTAGCGAACTGTACACGTTTGAATTTTTTCAATGCTTTAGTTTTTCGTCTATCGTTTCTTAAGTGTACCTTCACAATATAGTACGGTCAAATCGTACATTAAACTCGCAAAACATGTAGTAAAGCTGCATTTTTGGTATGTTATTTAGACACCATAGGGCAGTATAAAACCACATTTTGCAAGCAAAAAAAAGTTGTGCTAGCTGCGTTATACGTGAAAAACTGTGAAATTTACTGTCTATTTTTAGTTTCTGATTTTTATAAAAAAAGCCTTACGTTTTTTGACAATATGTATCAGGTAACGTTTAAAGATGAATGAATTTGGAACAAGATGAGATAACATGCATTACCGTAGCTCTTATAGTTTCAGAGATTCGAGACTTCAAATAGTACCCTGTTTTATAAACTAGATAAAATGTTGAGTTTTGCTAACGTTTTTGGTTTAATATCGCCTTACCTAATTATGCTACGAAAAACATGAAATAATTATCTTACAGCGCAATTAATATTCTTTCATTTAAGGGTAAAATCAGGTCAGTAAACTTTGTAATTGAAACTAAAAACGCGAAATTTTTCATACAAATGGCAAGTCGTGTTGCAAAGCTGCAATTTTTGTATATTATATAGGCGCTATAGGGATGTACGAAAATGCATATTACAAGGAAAAAAAATAAGGATTTAGGTATAGGACGTAAAAAACTGAAAAACGGACTTTTTTAGTTTTTGACGTTTAACTAAAAAACTATAACTTTTTGATACTAATTGCTATAAAACTATGAAAGAATATTTAATTTGAAAGGATTTGAGCTACCTTGCATTACCCTAAATTATATAGATTTAGCGATACGACATTTCAAAATGTGCCCTTCATTAAGTTAAGAAAATAAATGCATGTTTTGAAGCCTCGTATACCCCAACTATAAGACTGACAGTAATTGTTATGGGCTCAATTTGTTCCAAATTTAATGTAGTTATTATCTACAATTACTTTTTTTTTCTTAGCGCGAACGTTTTGCCAATATTTAGTGAATAGCTTTAACGTAACCTAAAATTTGTTTATGTTTTGATAAAAGGGCACTTTATGAAATGTCGTATCTCAAAATAAATATAACTTACGGTGATGCAACGTAGCTCAAATCCTTTCAAATTTAATGTTCTTTCTTAGTTAACAGCCTCCGTAGCCTAGTTGGTAGTGACCCTGCCTACGAAGCTGGAGGTTCCGGGTTCGAATCCCGGCGAGGGCATTATTTGTGTATTCATTTATCACAAATATTTGTTCCTTGGTCATGGTTGTGTATGTATTTAAGTAGGTATCTATTTATATGTATCTATCTATTATATATATCGTCGCCTGGTACCCACATCACAAGCCTTAATTGAGCTTACCGTGGGACTAGGTCGATTTGTGTAAGATGTCCCAAGATATTTATTTATTATTTATTTATAGTTTTATAGCAATCAGTATCAAAAAGATAATAGGTTTTTAGTTAAACGTCAAAAACTAAAAAAAGTGCGATTTTTTTCCGTTTTTTACGTCCTATGCCCAAATTATTTTTTTGTTTTTCTTTTAATATGCATTTTCGTATATATCTATAAGGCCTTTATAATATACCAAAATTGCAGCTTTGCAACTCGACTTGCGATTTGTATGAAAAACTTAGATAGCGGGCCTCCTGCCTTTGGAATTTCGGGTTTATTCTTTCAACTACAAAGTTCACTGACCTAAATTTACCCTTAAATTAAAGAATATTAAGTGCGCTATAAGGTCATTATTGCATATTTTTCGTATCATAATTAGGTGAGGCGATATTAAGTCGAAAACGTTAGCAAAACACAACATTTTATCTAGTTTACAAAAAGGGGTACTTTTTAAAGTCTCGAATCTCTGAAACTATAAGACCTACGGTAATGCATGTTAGCTCAACTTGTTGGAAAGGGTTTAGCAGCCTTACCGAACAAGAGGTGCCTTTCCCCACGGATGAGGTCAATATTTTAGGTGGTGTACTAGCAGGACCTAAGAATACTCCATGCTTAATATCAGCTCTAGATCTTCTTTTGTTTCAGAGTTATTCAAGATAATGTAAAATATACAGGGTGTCGTTGAAAGTGGCATATTTCGAGAACTGTTCAAGTTAGATCAACCAAACAAAATTGTGTTTGAGAACAATAAAATAAACTACAAAATGCATATTTTTAACCTGCATCTTGTCCTTATTTTTCATAATAAAAAAAGAGTTCTTGTTTTTTTTTCCATATTTTTTTTTATTTCACGCGGAGGTACACCTACAAAAAAAATATGCATACATAGCCACTAATGTCCACTGTATACATAAATAAAAATATTTCCGTAAATCATCGTGCGTCATGCCAAAAAAAAAATATTTCAGAAGTAGTCGTTACTGGCATACAAATAAAGTACCAGTGCAGTGTGAACATAAGTTAGTATGTAGGTATACAATCTCTTGACACTTACCGCACAAAATATCATTGACGTAAATTGACTTATTAGTGCATTTGCTATATAAATCAGCCTCTTGTCAATTTTGTATGCATTTTTTCTTTCCACATATATTTTTTAACGTTTTTTCACAAGGCTTACACTTAATGTTTTCCATTTTCCAACAGAAAATGCAACAAATCAAATGTCGAAAACAATACTATGTGTCAAATGTTTATCTCTCTTTTATACAGGGTGGTCCAAACCTTGACGTCAAAAATTTTTTTTTAGATTCCTCACGTTATGAGCTATCAGAATATACCCCATGTATGTTAGCCGATTTTTTGTATTTTTCAAGTTATTAATTTTTGAAATTTTTTTTTGAGAAATTCTGGAATGAAGGAATTTATTAATAAAAATAAAACTATTGGGTTTTTAACTAGTTTCTTTTTGTAATAAAGCATTTACTGACAAAAAAATTAGCGTCCTCAGTTCGATACAAGTAGGATAAAAAAATACCAAATTCAAAATTTTACGCTAAAATCGCATCAAAATAGCATTAATTTACGTAAATAAAAAATAAAACATATCCCAAGGGATTTTAGTATTCTAAAGACCGCCCTAGACCTTGAGCCTTCGTAAAAGCAAAAAAAAGTGATACTTAATGATGAGGATTTTTCGGAGTAGGCGGTCAAATAAACTCAAAAAAGCTTAAAATTTTAAAGTAGTAAAAAAATACTTGAATAAGTACACAAATTGAGTTTTCGTGTATTTTCTGTTTTTGTTTATTGATGAGAACAACAAAACAGACGAAATTTTACTTTATTTTTAAATAAAAAAATTAGAAGCTTTTTTTTAAGTTTATTTGACCGACTACTCCGAAAAATCCTCATCATTAAGTATCACTTTTTTTTTGCTTTTAGGAAGGTTTAAGGTCTAGGGCAGTCTTTAGATTACCAAAAATCCTTGGGATATGTTTTATTTTTTTATTTACCTACATTAATGCTATTTTGATGCGTTTTTAACGTAAAATTTTGAATTTGGTATTTTTTATCCTACTTGTATCAAAGTGAGGACGCAATTTTTTTTGTCAGTAAGTGCTTTATTTGTAGTAATACTTTCACAAAAAGAAAATATTTAAAAAACCCAATAGTTTTTTTTATCAATAAATTTCTTCATTCCAGTATTTCTCTAAAAATTTTTTTCAAAAATTCATAACTCGAAAACTACAAAAAATCGGCTAACATACATGGGGTATATTCTGATAGCCCATGACGTAGAGAACCTAAAAAAATTTTTTTGACGTCAAGGTTTGGACCACCCTGTATAGCAAATGTACTAATAAGTCAATTTACGTCAATAATATTTTGTGCGGTAAGTGTCGAGAGATTGTATACCTACCTACACACTAACTTATGTTCACACTGCACTGGTACTTTATTTGTATGCCAGTAACGACTACTTCTGAAATATTTTTTTTTTTGGCATGACGCACGATGATTTACGGAAATATTTTTATTTATGTATACAGTGGACATTAGTGGCTATGTATGCATATTTTTTTTGTAGGTGTACCTCCGCGTGAAATAAAAAAAAATATGGAAAAAAACAAGAACTCTGTTTTTTATTATGAAAAATAAGGACAAGATGCAGGTTAAAAATATGCATTGTGTAGTTTATTTTATTGTTATCAAACACAATTTTGTTTGGTTGATCTAACTTGAAAAGTTCTCGAAATATGCCACTTTCAACGACACCCTGTATATTTTACATTATCTTGAATAACTCCGAAACAAAAGAAGATCTAGAGCTGATATTAAGCATGGAGTATTCTTAGGTCCTGCTAGTACACCACCTAAAATATTGACCTCATCCGTGGGGAAAGGCACCTCTTGTTCGGTAAGGCTGCTAAACCCTTTATTAGTCTTTAAACGTTTATTTACATATGATATCAAAAAACGTAAGGTTTTTTAAATAAAAATCAGAAACTAAAAAATGGCCGTAAATTTCGCAGTTTTTCACGTACTACCCAGCTAGCACAACTTTTTTTTGCTTGCAAAATATGGTTTTATACTGTCCTATGGTGTCTAAACAACATACCAAAAATGCAGCGATACTACTTGATTTGCGAGTTTAGGGTAAAATTATGTACGATTTGACCGTACTAATAGGTCATTACCGCTATATAGGATGAAGATGAAGACAATTTTATGGATGTCGTCTTTTTAAACAAATTCTATGATTATTTAATTAAATAGCTCTAATGTCTAACCCTTATGATGTGCCCTTGCCAAATTAGACCAAAATAACCGGTGAGAGATACTATGTCTTCGATAGACATAAAATAACCGATTTTGGATGCAATATTTTCTATAAATATCCCAGCTAACTTGGCCCTGTTGCGAAATAGGAAGCAGTTAAAAGACCATATAATCAAATTGCCTGCCAAGCAAGGGCGTTCTTCCCGAAATTGTTTTTTTGTATGATTTTCTACTCAGACACATACTCTTCTACGACAGGATGACAGTATTAGGACTGCGGTAATGTCATTATTACTATCATATTTTAGGTACCTTTTGTGGGCCACCAAAATGCAAAAATTCCATACTTTTTTAGTGAAACGACGTAAAGTTCAATAGCCAATTTTAAGGTATGCAACTAAGATTTCTGTGTTTAGACTTCGGTGAATCTTCAAGCATATGACACTCTCTAAATTGTTTAATGATTTAGTATAACGTCGACTTAAAATGTCCTAGATATTTGCAATCTTTCACAGTGAATATTTTTCTGTACACCATTGTGCAGAATCAATTTACGATTATCAAATTGAATATGTCTTATCAGATATAGTACGTAGGATGCCCTGAAAATTTCGGGAATTTAATAGGAACGTATATTTGACATGTGTTATACCTCTTTCTTACAAGCATAGTCTCATTATTCGAAAACACTGGCCACTTAGAAAAAAAAAACAATGTCCGATTTTCAATTGTTTTTTAAAGTCGTTGAGTCGCTGGTGAAAATGGAGCTGTCCCGCGAAAGTTTTAGAGCAATGATTTATTATGACTTCAAAAGTGGATTAACACAACAACAATGTGGAGACCGATTAACTATTGCTTTTAGTAGTGAAGCACCTTCAAAGACGACCATATACAGGTGGTATTCGGAATTCCAACGTGGCCGTGTGTCTCTTGCGGATGACGTACGTGAGGGTCGACCGAAAACGTCCGTTACCGATCAAAACATCGATGTTGTTCGCCAACTGATAAAGGAAGATAGGCATGTTACATATCGGGAGATTCAGGAGACTTTAGGCATTGGAATGAGTCAGGTACAAGTTATTTTACAACAAGAGTTGGGCGTGCGGAAGTTATTTTCCCGGTGGATTCCTCACTTGTTATCTGACGACCAGAAAACGGTACGTGTCAATTGGTGCCGCAAAACTTTAAAAAGATTTAATGGAGGAAGCTCAAATGCCGTTTTTAGTATTGTGTCAGGTGACGAATCATGGATTTACGCATATGAGCCTGAATCGAAAAACCAATCTCGAGTTTGGGTTTACGAAGACGAACCGAAGCCGACAAAAGTTGTTCGTTCTCGCAGCACGATCAAAAAAATGGTAGCCACGTTTGTCTCCAAATCGGGTCACGTGGCGACTATCGCTCTTGAAGATCGAAGAACTGTCAATGCCGATTGGTATATAGGCGTTTGTTTACCGATTGTTTTTGCTGAACTGCGAAAAACTAACCCTAACCGCCGTATTATACTACACCATGACAGTGGCGTATCTAGGGGGGGGCAGGGGGGGCTCGTGCCCCGGGCGCCAAATTAGAGGGGGCGCCAAATCGCCCAACATTTTTAATTTCCTTTTGCATAATTTATTATACCTATGTTAAAAAATCGAAAATCTGTATGCGTTATCTATCAGAAGGGGCGCCAAATCAGCCAAGATTTTTGATTGCCTTTTGCATAATTTATACAATAAAAAAAATAATACATAAAATGCTAGATTGGCACGTTTTCCGGGCGTCAAATTAAGCGGGGCGCCAAATCAGCAATTTATTTTGATTTCCTTTTGCATAACTTTATCTTCATGTGTAAATTAAAAAATGCTAGATTGGTACATTTTCCCTGGGCGCCAAATTAGGAGGGGCACCAAACAAGTCAAAATTTTTGATTTCCTTGTGTATAATTTATACATAAATAAATCAAAAATATTTATTGTAAATATGTATAGAGGGGACGCGAAATCGGCCAAGATTTTTGATCGCCTTTTGCATTACCTATTTGTACATTAAAAAAATGTAAATTCATAAAATTCTAGATTGGGACTTTTCCCGGGCGTCAAAGCGGAGCGCCAAATTAGCAATTTATTTTGATTTCCTTTTGCATAACTTACACATAAAGAAAATCTTCATGCGCAAATTAAATAATGCTAGATTGGTACATTTTCCCTGGGCGCCAAATTACAGCCTGGCAAAAAAGAGTAGAAATTAAAAAGTGGCAACATTGTAGTGTCGTCCCGTTTTCTCACGCATATTGATTTGAAAGGAACGACACTACGATGTTGCTACTTTTTAATTTCTACTCTTTTTTGCCAAGCTGTAGGAGGGGCACCAAACAAGCCAAAATTTTTGATTTCATTGTGCATAATTTATACGTAAATAAATCAAAAATATGTATGCGTAAACTATTAGAGGGGGCGCCAAATCGGCCAAGATTTTTTATTTCCTTTTGCATAAATGATACATTAAAAAAATGCTAGAAGTATGGCAATTTACATTATCCCCGGGTATCAAATTAGGCAGGGCGCCAAATCAGCAATTTATTTTGATTTCCTTGTGCATAATTTATACACAAATAAAATCATTATGCGTAAATTCAGAAAATACTAGTTTGGTACCTATATTTTCCCGGGTCGCCAAATTGTGGAGGGCTCCAAACCAACCAAAATTTTTGATTTCCTTATGTATCATTTACACATAAATAAATCAAAATTCTTAATGAGTAAATTCACAAAAAGCTAAAATGGAATTTTCTTAAACTCGCTTTCTATAGTTTTCTCTTTTTTTATAAAAAGTATGGAAACAAGTTTATATCCTGTGCTGCATGTAGTACTTATTACTCTTATTAGCACCGATAAAATTGGAAATGTACCTATTCAGTTCGAACACAGTTGCATATATTTTGTTTCGCATTTTTTTTAAATAAACTAAAATTTTCCTAGTAGGTAGGGCCTTTCCTGTCTAGTAGGTTGAATTTTGGATAGATTGCGGTATCCGGCAGGTCAGACTAGACCGGCAGTACTAGAAAGTTGCAATTTGGTAAAGGTACATATACATATTAATTACGCCGAGAAAATAATATAATAAAATATAGAACAATAGTAAATCACAAGGGATCAAAATAATATATTTTCACGCCCGGATGAAGCGATGGATTCCACAATAGAATCCAGAACGTAGTGAGGCATTCTAAACTGCAATCCTGAGCGAAATGAGGGATTCAAACGAACACATTAAAGCACGACCGAAGGGAGTGCTTTAAATCGACACGAGTTACGAATTTGGTTTTCGCACGTGTATACTGGGACGACGTTTTTCAATACATTTGGTCCTCCGAAGACCTGACGTAAAATGAACCACTTCTCGCACTAGCGCGTAACAATCACCCGAGTTAAAAAGAAGTTTTTACACATGTATCGAACGACTTTTTTCATAACAAGTGCCTTAAAAACGCACGGTGATTTTTTTTACGCACGCGAAGCAAAGTTTACTTTTCCGCACTAGTTAGGTAAAACTATTTTTCCCCCTACAAAAGTAAAGTGGCGATGGATTTACTACTAGCAATGTCGATATTAGGTGTTAACTTTGGAAAACGAGAGGGGGGGGGGCGCAAATTTGGCGCTTGCCCCGGGCGCCATTTACTCTAGCTACGCCCCTGCACCATGATAATGCCAGCCCTCACACCGCTCAGAAAACAGACGACTATCTGAAGGGCGAAAACAGAGGTCAGCGTTTTCAGACCGCGGAAGAAGCAGTCGATGCTTATAAAATGGCCATTTTGTCAACCCCCACTTCAGATTTCAATAACTGTTTTAAAAACTGGTTTCAGAGAATGAAAAAGTGTATCAAACACAAAGGAGAATACTTTGAAAAACAATAAAAGTACTTTTATTTCATTAAAATGCGTATTTTTTCCGATTCCCGAAACTTTCAGGGCAACCTACGTAATGGATACTTGAAAAGCAAACATATATCAATTGAAAAAGATGGCTTTGCTAATTTTATGGCAGTAAACTGTTCATCGATCGATTTTAAAACCGATGTATAATAGACGTTTAAGTGTGTCCTCTTAGTAAAATGAACAGTCCTTAGCAGGCTTTAGCTAAAAAACAGGAATCGAAACTTAAAATAAATAGTTACCAGTGCATATTACTTTCTTGGCGTATATTCCAGCAATAAAGCTGGTCAAGCCGGTGCCAGCCCCCAGTTCCAATACTGTCTTGTCTTTAAGGTCTCCTTTAACTCCCAGGTGAATGAGCAAGTCTCCTATTAGAAATGCCCCTCTCCAAACTTGTAAACCAACTAAGGCTAATTTGGTTTTAGAGCTGTGTTCTGAAAATATTATTACAACAATATTTATTCAAACACCAAATTTTTCAAAGATGTAGTCCTATTAATTTATTAATTACGAAGTAGCGTAACTACCGGCAGTAGTTTTAATTTTATGTAACTTAAACAATTCAAAAGATTTTGTTGCTATTCCAATTTGAATAAAGAATCATCCGACTTTGACGATACAGGTGGTATGTGGTAAAGAAAGTGCGTTGACGTTTTAATTCGTAAGAATTTGGAAACCCATTATATTAAGAATAATGTACTTACCAATTTTGATAACTTCTTTTTGTGGTCTTTCAATATCTAAATCTTTATCATTATCAAAACAAAGTTTTTGATCACTTTTGGGCATCAAGAAGGGGAATTCCGAAATAACATCTGGAAATAATTCAAAATAATACTTATTTCCTTTTTTAATTACTTTGAATATTATGATATAATCTCATGCAGTAAAGATTTAAATGTAAACTTACTTCCTTCAGTATGTGGTGCTGTTTTAGTGTTATAATTATATTCTCCATAAATTTCTGAAGTCACTGTGAGTTCCGGCATCTAAAAATGTTAATTAAAACTTTAAATAAATGATAAATACCAAACACTACCAACCACACACAACGAGATTTCTATTCATAATTTTCTAAAACATAAAGTACAGAGGAATAGCTAAAATAATCTCAAGGGTATTTTATTGTTAGACTCAAAGCAGTTGCCAAATCAAATTGAGGAATATCAATACTATTGAGAATACAACAATGACTAAAACTTATTAACTCTGCTAGACACACCTTAAGACAGCTCTAGGAACAAATTCAAGATTGTTTCTAACTAAACTCAATGAGGAAGGACAGGGCATAAAAATTGGATGGGATCCAATTTTTAAACTTTTAAATAAATTTGCATAAATTATGTGCGCGGGAGTGGTAGCTGCTATTCATCAGTCATTTACACTGAGCTACGGTTGATTAGTAGTACCTATGTAGTAAGGTACAGTCAGATTGAAATAATTAATCGTTAAGATGAGACAAATTAATGGTGTAAATCTTCTCGCACATACACATTTATTCTTAAGTCAACCATTTGGGGCAACTTTAATTAATTACTTAGTCCCTACTAAGGTCTGAAATATTATAACTTACATCCATTTTAAGATACATCATGCATTCCTTCTTCGCAGATGCAAGTAAATGGTTCAACCCATCGTAAATATCTAACAAGTGTTATTTTTCAGTTCAAGGTAAAACATTTGTTATGAATGAAATAAAATATCACTGATAGTAATAACCTGACTCGAGTAGCACCATTATCATTATCACTATACAATTGAACGAGGAGGAAAGTCAATAATTTGAATATCAGATTACATTATACTTATTCTGTTGTATAGATTTAGAAATTGTAAAACACGAAACATCGAAGGACAACGAGAATATGAAAAATATTAAGGCGATTCTGATTTTACACACGACTCATGACACGCATTCATTGATAGGGTTAAATGTCAAAACAAACTCCGGATACGAAAGCAATGGAATCATTGGAATCGAGGTGAGCAATGATGTGCGACGGAGACTGCGCCATATAGGTGCATAGCGCCTTCCCGCTTCCTCACCGTTGTCGTATTCCGTTTCTCATTAATGTGACAACCACTTAAATGCGCTTATTTTTTTATTATACTAACACGATGATTATTGTGATCAATTGATGATAATATATTTTAAGCACTTATCAACTAGGTAAAACTTGGGTAAAACACTCCATGTGTTGAATGTGGTCCTAAAACTTACAATTTTGGCTTTTATTTTTCCGATTGGCTGGAAAACTTACGCCTTAAGTCTTATTTGTTGATTCACGCAAATTATGAACAAAACATCAACCAATCACAGCCATACACAACGATCGACGCTGCCACGTCAAACGTCACTTCGGGCAAGTGAATGAAGTGGCATAAAATTTCGGCTTTGTCGGCATTTCGTAGTTCTTCGTCTTCCGAGTAGGTTTTAGGTGACCGGCTAGTTCAAAATGCGTTTTCTTTTACTTACCGTAGCGATAGCCCTGCTGGGCGCCGCACTCGGAGACGATGTGCCTACAGAGGAGAATGTACTCGTGTTGAGCAAATCCAACTTTGACACTACAATCCAGGCTAACAACTTCATCCTGGTGGAATTCTGTAAGTTTTTACTCATTCATGCATAATGCATAAATTTACTTATAATTTGAATAGTATTAGACTGAATAATGTGAAGTTTTTTTAATCATTTTCATGCATAAAGGGTATTGACACGTCAAGATGCCGGTACAGTTATGTGCTTTGTGTAGTTCATTGAAAACGTGTTTTTTGTAGATGCGCCATGGTGTGGACACTGCAAGTCGCTGGCGCCGGAGTACGCCAAGGCGGCCACCAAGCTGTTAGAAGAGGAATCTCCCATCAAGTTGGCGAAGGTAGACGCCACTCAGGAGCAGGAACTGGCTGAGAACTACGGCGTTCGTGGTTACCCCACGCTCAAGTTCTTCAAGAACGGAAGCCCTATTGACTACACAGGTATTTAAAAAGTCATCTGTTCTTTTTATTGTTTAATTCAAACTCATTAACTGCAAGTGTGACTCATTTACAGTGTTCTTAATTGACTGTTAAATCTGATTACATAGTTAATTATTCTTTTTTGATAAGAAATGAGTTAAGTTTATAGACCTCTTATGTGGTTAAGATGTAGGTGAGGTGATTGATTTAAATTTGTTTCAACTTCTCTTACCTAGATGTTCTATTTTTAATACTATACTTAATGTTGCTGTCATTACCAACTTACCGGTACAGTATATAAAATATGGTCTTAAGTTCTTGACAATCCCTAGGTGGGCGACAGGCCGATGATATCATCTCATGGCTGAAGAAGAAGACTGGTCCTCCAGCGGTTGCTGTGACCTCAGCAGAACAAGCGAAGGAGTTGATTGCTGCCAACAACGTGATTGTTTTCGGTTTCTTCCCCGACCAAGAGACCACCAAGGCTAAGGCGTTCATGGGCACCGCTGGGCTTGTCGATGACCAGGTCTTCGCAATTGTCTCCGATGAGAAGGTTATTAAGGAATTGGAAGCCGAGGCTGAGGATGTTGTCCTATACAAAAACGTAAGTTAATTTTATTTTTATTTCGTATATTGTGTAAGACCTAACACCATGTCTATGCTATTAATTAAATTTAACAAATGGATGACACACCTGGGGTGTCATTTGCAATTAAATGGGTAATTTATACAAATCCCAAAGAGACAGAAATTGTATAAAATAATACAATAACTTTGTAAGAGATATTTTTAATGCTCACAGTCTTGACAGATAAGATTATTTTCTCTGATAACATCATGGCATTGACCTATGGGTCAGAATTTGTTGCATTGACGTGGCTGCATTTTTTGTTGCATACCTACTGTATTATTGTTATCACTGTAGCTGATAATAATAGATTAGACTTTTTACCTTGCAAATTTTCTTAGAATAATTTCACTCATAATATAAGTATTAGAGTAGAATAATAATTATTAATTTGTGTGACTATGAAAACAGATCATAAAATCTTAAGGAAAAATATTGTTATGATGAAACATCTGCTGAGGTGACTCACATTTTGCTGTATTTTATTACCATTAAATTTACCATTTTCACAATGAAATATCTGAATATTAATTTTTTTATCTAACTGTACCTTGATGATCCTTGTCAACAGTTTGAAGAGAACCGTGTCAAGTATGAAGAGGCTGAATTCGACGAGGACTCCATCAAGAAGTGGGTGTTCGTCCAAAGCATGCCCCTCATTGTTGAGTTCTCCCACGAGACCGCCTCCAAGATCTTCGGTGGACAGATCAAATACCACCTCCTGCTCTTCCTGTCCAAGGTGAGTTCTAAATTATAGTTACTTTTCTGTATGGTAAAGTCAATGTTTCCATTTATGTTTTCTGATTATTAATCAGACTGTTTGATTACAGTTTCTGATTTTTATTTAGGAACCATCATATTTGTGAAGGTTAAATCTTAAAAGAGATTGGGACTTCTTCTGAAAGGAACAAGATATAAGATATTTATTGCTTACATTTGTAGATAACATGGTCTTTTCCCTTGATAAGATCTGTTCTGCAGAAATGTTAATATATTGATTTTCATAGGAGCACGAAAATGTGTTCTATGTTACTAGAATTGTTATTTTTCTCTGTTGAATAACCTTAACTTCTTAAGTAATATGTTTAGAATATTCTTATCGGAAACCTGTTCCACTTAATTTGAATTTAACATTATAATCCATAAGCGGAATCAAAGTTTCGTGATTTGTTGGAATAGAATCGTTATTGCGTTCTAATATTTATAAATCGAAAACAAACAGCGGCTTTGTCACGACTTTTGTGTCACGTGGGTACTAGCATAGTTTGTAGTTAAAATATGTTTGATAATCGTGAAAGTTTAAATCAATATATAAATTAAATACGTTATCAGGGCATTTCAAATTATACGAGTAACTAGGTCCATTTCCTGCAAGTTCTATTTATAGTTAGACATGATTCGTAATCAAGTCACGGATTCAAACAACTTAGTATTTTATTTGTTAAAGATAAGGATTGTTTGTGATTGAAATATGTATTTGGTTTTATTTTGGTCATTGTTAAAACACTTCTTGAATTTTTTATAGTAATCTAGAGACCGTTTTTATAGTGAAACAATTAATTAGCTACTAAATGCAACGTGTTAGAATCGGATTTTGTAGAGCACCGCTACTAAAATCTATATCATTTGTCTTATATTTATCTGTTGATCAGGCCGTTAATCATTTTATAGACAATGCTCTACTTTTTATAACCGGTAAATGTTTTCATGACACGTGTTTCTGTAAACATGTGAACGAACTCACAACTCACGGCTTAAGACCATAAAGTTAAATTTTGATGCGTTTAACAAATAGTGCATACATTATAGAGAACAATTTAATCTATTTTTTATGTACATTTTATAACGCGTTAGTCGCGTAATTTACAATTATAATCTGTTCTCTTTACTAGGTTAGAACAAATGTGTACAAAGATTTTATCCAACGTCATGCCGTGTGAACTCGACAGTCAATGGTGAAAGTTCGCGGGTCATCCGAGCGACCACGTTGTCTGTGATTTCTGAAAGCATAAAGTACTGTCACTACACTCACTACTATACCGTAATCGTATTCGAATCGAGTGACGTTAGTAAAATTCGAGCATTTATCTCCGTCTCTCCAATGAATGCGTCATTGGCGTGACAGAGACAATAAACTGAGACATTATCAATTTACGATCTTCGAAATTCGCAGTAGGACTTTTGAAAAGGCCTACGAGAGTCAAAGGCACGATTTAAAATCACGAATCAAATAGGGCGCCTCGAACCGAATGAACAGCAATAAGCAAAGCAGTTACTAGTCTACACAACGAAAAAACTAAATGTGTTTCCTTTCATTGTCATTGATTACTGTTTTGAATCGCTCATTTAGAGTAATTTAAAAAAGTACTTAATCTCTATAGCTTATCTCTAAAATCCATAGGCTCTGTACGGAATCAGAAATTTCTAATTAAATATGACGCCCGAGGCTAAGTGTAGTCTAGTTTGCGCGGCGCAAAAAATGTACCGGTTTTTTTCTCATTGATAAGTAGGTCAGCGAGTCCCGTTAACTTGAGATAATTTCGCATTGACAGTATAAATTAATGTAAATGGTGTACGAAAGTTGCACTGAAAGTTTTAAACGGTATATCGAGTACCTACGGAATGCAGAAAACTTACTTTCAATATTTCATGCAAAAATGGTCAAGTTATGTTACAAATATAATAAAATGTTTGCATCGTTTAACCTTTGCACTCGAATAGAAAGAGCACTCAAAATATTTTTGTAAATTTGCTGTAGAGAAATCTAGTTTTCATAAATCGATTGGTTGTTTTAAGACGGATCTACCATTTAAAATCTAATCGAGCTAAAAGGTCACGTTATGGCTAGAAATGTCTACGATGTCTAAACTTTCTATCGCTTGTAGAAAGCGCATATTGAAAGATTGGAGTACTTATGTGAAAACTTTTGCCATTTAAGACACGATGTATGATGAATCATGAAGATCGTTTCGTTAACAGGTATTTTATACATCATAGTTGTTTCAACCCGGATTTTTAGCTGGTGACTAACTCGTCAACTATAACAGTGTTATTATACTACTTAAAAATATAGCTAAAAATTAGACTAAAAACATTGAACATGACTACAAACTTCGCTTTCCTTTTTCAGTGACAGAATCTTTAAAGATATAACTAGTAATTGCAAAATATATTATATAAGTTATCTAACTAAGATAACAACTTAAACTTACTCGTACGTGTTGGGGTATTATCTTAAACTCATTTTTTTCATAATCAAAGCCAAGGACAATATGTAAGGTATCTGTATGGACATAGTATTTACAGCGAATTTAATTCCAGTACAGAACCGAACCATGAGTTAGCAATCGCGATCGCACTAATTTATTGGAACGAGTGCGCCTATTGGACTGCTTTACGTATTGAGTAAAACTAAACGTAAATTTTACTTGCCAACTCATGCTACGGCTGCACTTTCCATTTCCTATGTCGTTTCTATGTCCTAACTAAATGTGTTTGTCGTAGAAAAACGGCGACTTCGAGAAATACGTGGAGGAGATCAAGCCCGTCGCCAAGAACTACCGCGACAGGATCATGTCTGTGGCCATCGACACCGATGAGGACGACCACGCCAGGTAAACCTTCGTGCTTTATTAATAAGGTTCAGATTAGGATACCAGGGTGCGCAGCCAAGATGCCCATCGCTAACGCTCAATCGTGAACAAAACGCAGCGGTTTTTGTCGCACAAATAAGAAAGAGGCACAGAGAAAGAAGATAGCGCTGATGCGCTTTAGCTATTGGCACCTTGGCTACCCATACTTACTTACTCCTCTGGCGCTGCGACCCAAAGTGTGTCTTGACCTCCAATACGAGAGAACGCCACTGATCACGGTCTTGAGCGACATTTTGCCACTGGTCAATTCCGAGCCGCTTAAATCAGCCCTCACAGCATCCGCCCAACGATATCTGGGGCGGCCGACCGGACGTCTACCTTCTGGTTTACCCTCGTAGGCTCTTTTGACGGCACGGTTGTCTCCCATTCGTTCGAGGTGGCCAATTAGCTACGCATAGTGGCTTATTATGGTCGTCACTTTTCGTCGTGATTGCGAATAAGACTGACACGTTTTAATTTTATAAGTGCAAGTATGACACGTCAGGATGAAAACTAAATCATCAATATCATCATAGCCCCACATAAATAATCGAAATCATGTTGGTATAGTTGTTACTAATTTCTGAAATAGTATATCCTTTTTTTATTTGGGTTTTACATTACAATTACAAGTACCAAAGTGTTTTGATAGTGGCCATTTCCGAAATGCAATATATGTTTACTTAGAAATACATACCTAAAGAGAAAATCCATCAAAATAAAAATAGTCTCAAAAAGCCTTCCAGTCCGTAAAAGTAGTAAAGCCGTCAATAATAATTTTGTTCGTTTCGATGGCAGGGTAAACAAGTTTTTCATACTAATTTATTTCTTTATTTTTTATTGCTAGCGAATTAAACCAAGAGCAAGTATACTTTTGTCACTATTTTCTTGATACATAACATGTTGATTAGTAGGTAGGTACTAAATAACAACCGATAATAAACAACAGTTCGAATGTTGGTTGCTGTTTCGTTTCAATTTTGTCAATATGCCTCTGCAGGGTAGTTACTGCAAGATAAATGGGTGAATCAACTATTTGATTGACAGAACTTTGTTTGTAAAATGTCACCTATAATATTAGCTTTCTACCCTTTCTTTTGTATACGTTATAGCATTCAATATTCCAATAGTTGAACGTATTAAAAGAGTAATTAAGTAAAATACGATTCTGAATATACTTTGGAACAGGTGTCATCATTATTTTTGTTATCCCTTCTATTAGAAGCCCGATATATGTCATTTAATGTAACGACAGAGACATTCAGAAAGTTTACTCGCTCAAATGCTAACTTTTCCTACTAAACACAATGGCAAAACATTATTTAGTATTCACGTGTGATAAGGTAAATGTTGATTTTAAACCAGCTGAACTCGTTTATGTACAACGCTTCAGAGTTTTCAACTTGTTTCCGACATTTTTAAACATTGTCAGGATATAGTAGCTATAAACGTATTTTCGAAGACTGATTATGTGCAACAGCATCATCATAGTGGACACAGACACACTACTGCTATCCGTAACCCACTAGCCCAGCGTGGCGATTAAATATAAATAAATAAATATCTTGGGACATCATATACAAATCGACTTAGTCCCACGGTAAGCTCAATTAAGGCTTGTGATGTGGGTACCAAGCGACGATATATAATAGATAGATAAATATAGGTACTTAAATACATGCCCAGCCACAAACAAGGAAAAAATATTTGTGATAAATACACAAGTAATGCCCTCGCCGGGATTCGAACCCGGAACCTCCAGCTTCGTGAGCAGGGTCACTACCAATCTAGGCTACGGAGACTGATTTGCATTAGGGTCATTTGCAGAAAAAGTGTACCTTTTATTTTTTTTTGCGATCATGGACTGTACATCATTTTGCTCGGCATCGTGCGTACTTTTCAGTTATGAAACAAAAAAAAAATGCCCCTAATGTCACGAAAATAAGGTATGAAAATTTCTGTAACTTTGAGATTTTTTTTATCAGTTTCGTTACATTTCGTTTCATACATTTAGTATGGGAGTAACTAAACTGAGTAATCTCAATTTACATACTTATTTTCGTGACATTAAAAGGTACCTACACTTTTTCTGCAAATTACCCATTTACCTCCTAATGCGTTCATACGCATAGCCTCCTAAGCCGGGGCCTTTTAAAATATTTTTAGTCAGAAAGACCGAGGTGGCGTTTTAAAGAACAAAAAATGGCGACCAGTGTTAGTCCTGACGTCATGGAATTAATGTTTACATTGTGATCGAACGACCTTTAAAATTTTATTCCCCAGGACTTAATGATGAACGCCATTTTGTTCTTTTAGAAGGCACTTGGGACTTAGGAGGGTAGATCATTGAAGAAGCACTTGTCCAGCACTGATTATAGGCCGATGACGTGTATGTGATTTGAATGTATTTTGTACAGAATCCTGGAGTTCTTCGGCATGAAGAAGGACGAGACCCCCGCCGCGCGCCTGATTGCTCTCGAACAGGACATGGCTAAATACAAGCCCGCCTCCAACGAACTCTCCGCCAACGTTATTGAGGTAGGCAATAATCATGTTATCCACAGCTAAATATTACACCATAAATCGTCTGCCATAGACGCTAAGGCCATGATGACAGCTAAACATGTTGCTGTCACCCGTGGTATTACACTGATAAGACTTTCACACCTTTAAGCAAGGGTGTCGTGTTTCACAGCGTTTCACGAACTTTTTGCCGACAGAAACCTTTTAGTATGTGGTTTTTGGCGGAGTCCTAAATAAAAGACGGTGCGATCGGTCGGCTATCTTTGTATGTAACCCAGCTATGTCATGTTATCTAAAGTTGTTGTCACTAAAACTGTAAGCCAGACATTATTGAACAGCTGTTTTTTTTTTATATTTTACCTTCTGAATCCGGATATGTCACTTCTGACTGATACTTCGCCATAAAGGTTTCAATCGCCGCGGGAATAATCGACAATCGACTAGTAATGCATTGATTGATATACATAAAAACGCTCTAAAGAATTCTGCATGGCGCGCACAGCGATATGACATGGGTAAGCTTTTATAGCAAAAAAATCGTGGTCATTTTTTGTTCGCTAAGGCGAAGAAACCAATGTACGAACAATGAACATGTTACGCTCCTTAAATAATTTACTAGTTATTGACTCTGAATATATTTTCTATTTAATTTATTCAATACATATATAACTAACGCGTTATGTAGTCAAATTTGCACAAAAACATATTTCTTTATTTGTTAAAAAACCGGCAGCAAACATTACGAAACGTAAACATGCATTACTCACATTAAAACGCAATCAATATACTTATTAACGACTTGTTCGCACGCTTTAAGTTTTTAACTTGCTGAAAAACGGTGCGTCTGTCTATATTTGTTGTCCGTACGCAACACGATTGATAAAAATTCATTGCATTCAATACATACGATGCAATGATAAAATCGCGCAGCAATTTTATCTCTGTTACTTCAATGAACGCTTGATTAGAGTGATAGAGACAAATTATTGATATTCGCGGATATCAAAGTTCGCGGTGGTGCCGCAAGTTGTCGAACCTTCTGACGAATGTTGCCTTTCTGTCGCACATGGAAATTCGTTAGTAAGTATGACAGGGAGGCAAACTTGGTTTGCGTTAGGCGCTATTATTACTCAATTTGCGGCACTAACGTTGCGTTACAAACGTGTATGTTAGATTTCAACCTTATCATGAGATTTATTGGAGTTAAACGTATCGAATGCTAATTTTACAAACACGTTATTACCATATTAGCTTCGCCATAATTGTAGTAATACACTGCGTGTTACTATGCCATATATTATAACTGGATATAAAACTCACAGAAATTTATCACAATTTTTATATAAGGTTTTAGACATTTCAGCATCATTTTAACACATAATTGCGTAACTATTTATGTTATGTATATTACTAAGCTATTAAACAAGCATGATTAGTCATTAGTAAGAAAATCAACAAGATTTTCAAGAATTTTCATGGACAAAAATGCAGGTGTTATACTTGACACACGTTGATGATCATATAAATAAATTAAAGTATTTACTTTCCGAATAAATGCAAATACTTTGTTATGCTAATTCGTTTACTAAGCCACGTAAATAATGAAAACAAGATATGCTTTACTTGTCATTAAAATTTGAAATGTTTAGAATAATATTAAAATGTGGTACCTAGTGCAAAATTCTATAACTTAATGAAATGACATTACCTACTATAAATTATACTTAATTTATGTCAATAGTTAATGATATTAAATGCCTGGACCTAAGTCACCTAAGAAAACAAACGTGTCGGAAATTATTACCGATCTGTTTCAAACGCCCACGTAGAACTTGGCGACTGTCGCTTGCAAGTTAAAGTACCTGGGTGCTTAGCCAAGTTGCCAATTGCTAGCGCTTCATCGTTAATCGCAGCTAACTGTCTTTGTCGCACTAACATGAAAGAGTGACAGAGAGGGAAAACTACGTTACGCTACTAAGCGCTAGCGATTGGCATCTTGGCTAAGCACCCTGATACACTCATGTATTTCTTCTGTCGCTAAATTTCGTTACACCTATCTAAATATTCGAAAGTCACGAGCGACAAGTCTGATTTATAGACCCAAATAACTGGAGCAATAGAGCATTTCACATCGAAGCGTGTCTTACAAAACCAGTCAAAGCTCAATCCATGATGCTGTTTAACCCTTTGACCATTTGACAGCTCTTTCAAAGCATTCAATTTCGAACCTTACATGTTTGTAAATAGATTTGGTTTTGTTTTTTATATGACGGCAAATATGTTGCCAATACCCATTAAAGGGTTAAAATCTATTTATTAGCTGAGTACGGCCGCGAAAAATTGTACAGTAACAGTCGTGAATTTGTAACACACGGTAACATACGTGAAGTAGGTAACACTAGTGAACTCTCTTAGGCTTAGTACACATGGTTAAGAAAAATCCTAAAAAATACCAGGTTTTTTATTGTAAAAATAAATGAGAAGTAGGCATAAGTTAATACAATGCAAATGTAATAAAACAATATGTAATCATAATGAACTGTTTACACCACTATTACACCACTGTCTCCTTAGGATTTTTTTTTCAATTTCCGTACATTCGCTAATTTTTTTTCTTTGTTTATTCCGCGCAGCATTTTTGCGTTTAGCTTCTTCAAACTTTTCTGGGTTGTTTGCTCGCATCCGCTCTCGGTACAGCTTCTGTTTTTCCGCCGCAGATAATGCCATCTAAATAGACAAATAAAATATTTTTTTAAACGGTTTGCCAATTTTTTTTTAAATAAGCGTCTGTGGTCGATCATGTATAAATATATCTGTCGTTATTCATAAGAACAATGAAATGAGATTGCTAAGGGGACCAAGCACTAAAGGGCACTTTTTACTTAAATTGTTTTATTCCCTGTAATCTGTATCATGTGTTTTAATGCAATAAAAAATATTGTTTTGAAATGTAAATCGCATAATAATTTTAATATTAAATTACAATAAGTATTTAGCACCGGTATTTGGGGAATTTACAACGAACGCTTATATATTTACTTTACAAATGGAGAAACAAAGTCAAGATATATAATAACTTGTACAAACCGATTTTAGCCACTTAGTTAGAAAATCAGCAATTACCAAAGTAGGTTTCATTTTTAAGTATATGTGCCGTACTTATGTTATTTTCATATATAATTTATTTAAACTAACTTTATTACTCCTCTTCATATATCCATATGTAAAAATAAAATAAGTATCTGATCATCAAAAATAAATAAATAAAAACTGTTCAATAATTGGCTTATACACGATTTTTTTACCTATTGAGTCTTTTTGAATTTTTAAAAATGCTTAAAAATCACATTTCACACAATAAAGACGATTGTCTAACCTTTTAATGTTGGATTTTGCAGTGTACACTACTCTTAACAATCGATCACGAATGTTACGTAACACATATGGTAACACACGTATCATTCGTGAATCAATAACACATGCAGACATAACCTAAACAGCAATTTTTGTCATGGGTTTTGAAGTAGTAGGACCCCGAAGAGTTTGATTGTTGAAAGAAATTGTCTATAAACACACATAAAATAAATAATATAGTAAATCTGCATTCTTACCTTGCATATTCTCGCTGAAAAATATTAAAACTTCCCGAGACAAAAGCGTCGAGCACCTTGAAGGGCACTATCACAGAAAACAAAATGGCGATTTCTTTCCTCAAGTTGCACAACTTGAAGGTGGTGTTGCCGTTATTAAAAAAATATCGTCGTTACCCGGAAATTCTGATAGTTTCGTAGTATTTGAGGTAACTTACGTGAGGTATCATTCCGGATTGAAAAATGAGACACGATATTTTAATACGTTTTGTATTTATTTTCATTGTTTTTAATTTAAATAATTTAAATTGTATCATTGCAAATTAAAACATTAATTTAGAAATGCCAAAAAGATTACAGGTTCCAAAAACAATTGTGCATTTTCATGACCTCAAATTATGAGATGTCTTAGGTAGGACACACGATTTTTGTATGGAAACGAAAATTAACACTTTCAAAAAAAATACAAAGTGTTAGTAAAATTGCAAACAAAATGAATTTAATAACTTTTCTGAATAAAAACATTAGTTTGCGCACCAAAATCCTCTAACGACTATCATTAAGTAAGATAACATTATTGAGATATAGTACTCTATATTAATGGGACAGTTTCTTTTTTTCAAATATACAATAATTGGCGGCCATACTCAGCTATCATTTATTTCAGTGTTTTCGGGTATCTCCCCAATTAGTTTGCTGTAATCTATAGTGTTGGGTATCGATGAATAGGTCTTTCTAAAATAATAAGAGTCACAATAAAAGGTTTTTTTCTAAAGTCAATGTTTGCGGAGAAAACCGCTCCAGAATTAATTAAAAAAACCATCTTCTAAGAAATTCATCATGGATCCAAAAAATATAAAAAAAAATCGGCTTATAGAATACTTTAAATTAAAACTATTTTGAACATAATCGGTCTAGCTGTTTTTGAATAACGACTGAACCCTACACTGTGCATGGCTCAACATGCTCTTAGCCGGTTTTTTAAATTTTCTGACCACGACTGTATGTATAACTCATGTACCCAATTCTCCGTCCAGGAATTCGTGCAATCCTTCTTTGCGGGCACCCTGAAGCAGCACCTTCTCAGCGAGGACCTGCCCGCCGACTGGGCCGCCAAGCCCGTCAAGGTGCTGGTGGCCACCAACTTCGATGAGGTGGTCTTCGACCCCGCGAAGAAGGTGCTCGTCGAGTTCTACGCCCCATGGTGAGTTGTCATTATCGTGGTTCGTGGTATCGTGGCGCGAACCAAATCAGCTATGCTATTCTCTTATTGACACATTCGACGCTGCGTTCGTCAACGAGCTCGATGTCGAGACAGCCTTGTCTAAAATCCTAGCTGTTTGATTTGACATTAGGAATCGAGGCTTTGAGCGAGCTTGTGGGCGAGTTCGTCGCTGTTTTTCGTTAGAGAATACGAAGTTCATACATTAAACGTCAAACTTTCGACGCAATGTAGTTCCAGCTCACGCCGCATTCGTCGTCGAGCACTAGTGTCGTTTAAAGTACATTAGTGAATACCATTTTTAGGCTCGACGCTGACGCAGCACTGACACAGCGCTGACAGCAAGGCGGTTTCCTTAGTGAATAACACTGCTGATATGTGCGGGATTTTGATTAATGGGTGAATCAACTTTTTTCTGTCTGTTATTGCCATGGTTACGGTCGCCTGAGTCACGCTGGTTTTACGCAAAATTATGATACTTAAACTATGAAAACACGCGTGTAGTCCATGTTTATAGGTGGCCCATTAAGAACAATACTTATTAACACCAGAAAAATGCATGTTTTCATAGTTTAGGTAGTTAAATTTTGCATAAAACCACCGTGACTCAGGTGACTGTAACCATGGCAATAACAAACAGAAAAAAGTTGATTCACCCTAATACGTTCGACGCCATTGACACAGCGTCTACAAAATCTGAATTCTATGCCAGTGACACGCGTACGTGATCAAAGTAATCTTATTCTTATGCCACTAGCATAAATCAAGTTCTTACTCCTATGCCAGTGGCATAGAAATACGATCGTTTTTGACACAAGTGCTGTGTCGCCGGCATAGGAGTACAATCTTTTCGGTCAAAGCCTACTGGTTAGAATGTGACGGAACGATGACAGGTGATTAAAAAAAACAGGAGCATCATAATAATTATACCGATTGTGACGCGTACTAACTATCACAGCTCGTATTAAATATCACAATAATTACGCACGGAAGGAAACGGCTGCTCAACATTCTGGGCAATATTAGGTTGCGATTAAAAATATAATTACGATTGTAGATACCTAAAAGGTAATGTGCTCTAAATTACGGGTTTAATTTGTTTTGTTTTAGAGTTTTAGCTTCATTACGATTATTATGCCCATTGCCGAACTGAAATATGCTCTAGGTATACCCGTTAAAATAATTACTAATTGGATAAACTAATTTCACCGACCCTAACAATACAAAGATACTGAGTTTGAAATAATTTTGTGTAAAGGATAGGTAAGACCATGTTGCACATTATCGTTTTTGCCAACGGCGGTAGCAACTTTTCAACCAGCCAAAATCCTCGATTGGTACCTACGCCAAAGCCCCAAGGTTAAAGGAGTTGCTAGAATAAAAATAACCAGAATTTTAATCTTGACTTCTTGGCAAACGTTAATCACCCATACTAATAAATACAATAAACACAGAATTTTAATTCACGGTTCCGATAACAAAAGACACCAAATTGGACTTTCATATCGCGTAATGATTAAATACTAATTACTCTTTCAAAAGATATTGATAATTAAACTGGTTTAGTTGCAACTGATAAGGATATATAAAAAATACCGACTTTTAAATAATCAAGACCGGTTTCTAATAACATTAAATTATAATTCATTTACTTGATGCTTGTTTCCTATTAAATTTGAAGTACGTAGCGTGCATGCCTTATTTTACGATTCTCTTGGGACATTATTTAAAGTGGCTACGCTAGATTACCCTAGTTTTACGGTTGAATAAGATTTATAGCGTTCACTTTCACACAATAGCAATATTTTAATAATAAAACTTAATGGGTTTTTAACATTATTTAAGACTTTCAATCTCAAATCATAATCGTTTAAAACTTAAACGTTCAAAGATCCGGTTTCCGTCGATCCAATAAGGACCAAATAACCAACCGGCCATTTTTTTTATTCAATGTCAATGGCACATGAATATTCCGCCGACATATCGGTATCTAACCAGAGGGCATTGACACGTTAACTGTTAACTTGTCCGGAGAGAGTAAGCAATTTACTTGCACGATACAGCTATAGATACTCGTATGCGTGGTTTTATCTTGATGTATGTGATCGTGGATCAGTGAATTTCGTGAATTTATTGACTTTTATTATCCAAAAAAATGTTTTAAGGTAAAAAAGTACGTGTACTTTTCAAACTGTGTAGGTAAAATGTTTAACACTGCTGAATAATTTGCTGAGTTGAATAGTTTGCGTTAGCATTTACACTCAAAGTAAAGCATTCTATCACGCTCGCACTGATGGACTAAGCGAGCATGACAGACTAGTACTTTACATGTCGAGTAAACGCTAACATAAGCGTTACTTGCCAACTCGTGGTACGACTCGGTTATTTGTAACGATAAACGGTCATTCATTTCTAAAAGTTAGATAATTTTAAAGTTTTGGCTTTCAATAATTTCCGGAATAGCGTTAATATAACTGTCATATTAAGTAGCCAGCAGAATAGACTGTATATCTCCTGGTTATTATTCCACAATGATATGACATTGGACTAGATGACAACTACCTACATACGGACAGTTTTCCTCGCGCATTTTTCCACAATTGGATAATGCCACGTTGTCAAGGCTATGGGCGGCATGATCTGTAATTTTATAGCACGCTAGGTAGACTCCAAGGACAAACAATATGTGATTTGAGTACGCTAAGACTAGCGTATATACATATACACATATTCGATCAGATAGTGTCTAATATCTGGTAATAGTTACGGATAATAGGTAATTCAACAGACTACGGTGAAGAAATGTGTCAGTACGTTTTACGACCTTGTTTAGTGCCATATTTTTTTTATTAATACCTACTTCTACTACTAGTTCCTAATAAACCTACTCAATTCATGTAATGACATCTCATTATTTAGAAACAATAGTTATAGGTTGATAACAACTTACGTGGCTCTCTCTTGACTTACAACGTGTCCAATAAGTTCGAATACACATATTTTACCTCAGTTCTAAAAATACAGGAATCACAGGTTATCAAATAGTAATGTAAAGTAAAGAGTATTTTCATCTTAATAAAATACAACCACAATGAATGTGTCATATCCGCAGTGTCTAAGAAGAAAAGAGTGTAAAGTGCCAATAAAATACTTGCTCGGCACGCAGGTGACGAGTTAATTTTTATTACGAGAATTCGTATGGGGTAGAACAGACTTATTATGTTTAAAATTGGCGATTGTGGGTACCAAGTATATAACACATTCAGGCTATCAGAAAAATGGTCCTAGGTTCCAGAGCTCACTATCGACCATGGCGTGGGATGCAGTATGTAAGCGAGTTACACTGCCTTCAGTACTTTTCGATAAAAGCGTTAAAATTAACGTTTTTTTCTATAAAACCGAATTTGTGGAGAAGATAAATGCTCCTAAGTTTAATAGGTGCTTGGGAAAGAGTATCATGTGTTCTAACAAGACGCAGCTCCAGCACAGACGGCAAATGGCGTTCCAGCGTGGTTTCAGACTAAATTGGCAGTTTTTTTAGTCGAAACATGAATTGCCATGCAGTCCTCCAGGTTTAGACGTATTAGATTATTTTGAATGGTATTACATGCTTTAAAGACTACATTTTTATAAAATCAGGAACCTAGATCATTTCAAAAAGGTTACCAGGGGTATTTCGAGTCAAATGTGAAGAAAATGGTGCGAGCCGCGTAAGATCCGTTTGAAACGCGTTTGAGGCTGGTAAAAAAGTTATAGCTGGAGTTATTCCAAAATATTCGTTGTGAATATAGTATATAAGTGTGCCATTCATAAAACATAATAATAACTGTAGGATCTTTTTGCCCATTTGTTTTATTCGATATTTGTTCTGTATTCGGATTTATTGGACACGGTGTATATACCGTACCGAAATAACACGTTAAGTTTTCTTTAACTTATAAAAATATCTATAATGTGAACTATAAAGTCGTGGCATTGCTTGCCCCCTGTCAACTTCATACAAACATGACGCAACATGTACGTTTACTCCCTGTAATTTGCACAAGTGCGCCCTGAATCATTCGTTACTATTCTCTGTCTCGCAGTTTACATTTGAATTAAAATAAAGGTTTAATAAAGTTTGATATTGCATTAAAATGTTGAACTAGAAATAATTTGTTGCGAGATACACTTGTATTTCTTTTTCAAGCTAGATTTTAATCCATACATCAGAAAATTAAAACAAAACATCATCTCGTACAAAAATCACCACTGCGTC
>JALPQI010008536.1:0-44348 GCA_025490895.1 Thaumatotibia leucotreta
TATATCTCAAAAACTATAAGAGATAATTTAATCAAACTAAAAATCGTTGATAGAGTATATTAATATGCATAACATTTTTTTTATAATTTTATACCACGTAGTTTAAAAAAATAGAGGGGAGGGGTACACATTTTTCAGACTTTGAGAGCTGATATCTCGAAAACGGTTCGCTTAAATAAAAATGTGATATATAAACCTTTATATAATTCAAAGACCTTTCTATTGATACCCCACACGCTTATATACATCTAAAAAAAAAATTCTATCCCTCAGTTACATTATTTTTTATACACTCCCCCCCCCCCCCCCCCCCCCCACCCCGATTATTTTTTTACAATTTAGTATCATAATTCTGTAGCGGTTCATACAACACATTATTCTTACCAAATTTCGTCACTGTAGCATTTATAGTTTCCGAGTAAATCGGCTGTGACAGACGGACAGACGGATATGACGAATCTATAAGGGTTCCGTTTTTGCCAATTTGGCTACGGAACCCTAAAAATTTATTGTCTCAGATAAGACAAGACACAAGTAAGAATTAATAGTCGGAACGAAGACACTTCGCGCCTTTTTTCTGACTATACGTGGTATGTACGAGTATTTTCAGCCAAGATTTTTTAGCTGTTTTTTGTTTTAATCTTCTTCTCCGAACAGTGATAGAGGGTCTACAAAGACAGGTTCTGCAGCTTTTGGCTCCTTCACCGCGACGGGTTCCTTGGGTGGTAAGGAAGGGATGTCAGTCTTGACTCCTGAAACTGAAAACACAGTCTTTTTACCCTCCTGCCACCCAGACAGGAATATTTCTCCACTTCACCGAAAAATAGTAGATTACATGCCAAGGCCGTTTAAGTGGGAAATATCTCGCGAAGCCGAGGCCGACAAACATGTGATCCGAGGCTTTCCCACTTAACGGCTGAGGTGTGTATACTATTTTTCTGCTCAACGGAGCCGGCAGGCGGCAACTTAGTTTAGTGCAGCGGCCGGCAATGTGCTGTTTGTCGGCCGGAGGGCAGAATTTTTTTTCTAGGTATTATTGTACCACTTTGTTGGCATGATGTATACCTGTACTAAATTGCAGATTTCTAGTATTAACGGCCACTGAGCTATGCTGCGGACAGACGGACATGGCGAAACTATAAGGGTTCTGTTTTGCCATTTTAGCTACGGAACCCTGAAAAGGAACGTTTCATACAAACATTTTGGGAAATATGGTGCATCTTGTTGACTCTACAAGTCTTCCAATTTTTATCAATATCCAACCTCCTGCGGGTGTCGTAAGAGTCGACTAAGGGATTGAAGTGTCACTGACCATTATTTGGTAAAAGATTGATGATGGGCAGCAGCGTCATCATAGTGGACACATTACTGCGATCGCCAATCCGCTTGCCCAGCGTGGCGATTATGGGCATTTACCTCCTAATGCGTCTATACGCATAGTTAATAGGAGAGGCCAACGTCCAGCAGTGGACTATCATAGGCTGATGATGAATCCAAATGTACTCACTTTTTGAGTATTGCTCTCTTATTTAAAACCAAAAATGCTTACCTTTATTAGTCTTCGTCCCAAATAAATCATCATCATCCCCATCATCTCCAAAGAGACTCTCCTTTTTACTCAATAATTTCGTTTTACTCTTAAACAAATCATCTTCGTCACTTAAATCATCTAATATTGACTTTGCTTTCACAGATTCAGTGACTTTTTTTATTGGAGCTTTTGTTTCTAGAATATTCTTTTCTTCTATATTAGATTCTGGAAAATCGTCAAATACATTACTTGCTTCTTTGGTATCTGTTTTATTGTACACTTTACCTAAAGTCCCGATGCCTTTTTCAAAAATATCAGAAGGTTTAGTTTCTTTTGTCTTAGTTTTAAATAATTCGTCATCATCATCTGAATTGAAAAATGGACTTGGTTCTTTTGATTTTTGAGCAAGTTTAGTTTTTGCAGCACTTCTGAATAATTCTTCATCAGAGTCAAGGTTTGGCTGTTTGGTAGTACTTGTATTTTTACTAGTGCTTCTAAATAAATCATCGTTGTCGTCTGAATCTAAGAATGATTTATTTTCAGACACTTTTTTGACGCTTTCATCTACTATAACCTCATTTTTGTTAGCTGTTTCTTTATTATTTACTGCCATGTCTAATTTATCTTTCTTATCACTTGTTTTCTTAAACAAGTCATCAAATTCATCAGAATCAATAGAAGGTTTCTTATCGATTGTAGGTTTGTCTTTCACTGCACTATCATTATTTTCAGTTTTTTGTTCAGGTTTTTTAAATAACTCTTCATCAGAATCGACTATATTTAAATGTTTCTTTGTGGTTTCAGTTTTCTCATTTCCAGGACCAAAAATGTCATCATCATTCAAAATATAGACGGTTTTAACTACTTTCTCTTTAACTTCATCTTTAATACTGTTGTCATTTGAACTATCGAAGCTAGAATCTGTAAAATCGATGGCAGATATCCTGACAGCTTCCTTCCTAGCTCTTCTAGTAGATGGTCGTCTTTTAACTTGTATTTTCGCTCTTTCTTTTGATATCTTATTATCTAATATTTCTGGGTCATCAAAACTGATGGATTTTACTATTGTAGGTTCTTTGTCGGTTATGTTTAATTCTTCATTACTTGCGGCGTGATCTTGTTTGATATTTATTGTTTCTATTTCTGCTTGTTTCTTTTTAGGAGATGCTCCAGGTAATAGAGAGTTAACATTTATGTTTATATTCATAGGTTTTAGTTTTCCGACTTTTTTGGGTTCTTTGACCGTATTATCTGTCGTATCTTCTTCTTTATTTGATTCGTGGCTTTTTTCACTTGTTTTAATATTTTCAGGCTGAGTCACAGACGTAACACTATCAGTTCTATCTACCGCTGAAGGCACTTCCGATTTTTGAAATATTTTAGTAAGATCTTCTTTTTTACTAGGTTTTTGACTAAAATCAATATCTATCGCAGGTGGCTCATCATTGAAAATACCAAATCTTTCTTCACTAGGGCTTATATCTGGTTTCTCGTCAGTAATAACATCATTTTTCTTGAAAAACAGAGCCTCATCATCGGAATCATCATCAAAAAGAGCGTTAACGTTTTTAGACTTCTTAGGCTCTTTTGGTTTTTCGAACGCCGGTGGTATATCATCAAAAATGTCGGAAAAAATATCATTTTTGTCCGGACTTGAAATGAGATCTGGTATTTGTGGTTTAGCTATAGTATGTTCCTTATCTTGTTTAGCATTATCTGTGACAGGTACGTTTGGTTTGCTTTTAAGCAAATCATCATCAGAATCATTAAAAATATCCTGTTCTTGTGTTTTCTCTGGTATTTCATCCGATGCTATCCTAGTAGTTCTTAATATAGTCTCATTAAATTGTGTTTGTTCATTTGCTTTACTAACCACATCAACATTAATTTGGTTATTGTGTTCTTTATTTTGAGAATCTCTAGTATTATTAGCACTTTCACTTGTATTTTTATTACTAATTATTGGTTCAATTATATTTGAGGGTTCGTCATCAAAACTGTCATGGTCAGGTGTGGGTGTTGATTCTTTTTGAGATTCGAAAGGAGGAACCTCATTAAAGTCATTGTTTGTGCTGTCTGTCACTGTAGGTACTGAAGATTTATATATTTCTTGACTATCTATAGGTTTATTCTCAATGTGAACCGATTTAATACTTGGAATATCTTTTACAGATTTCTCAATTGTTGCAAATAATGGATCATCCGTAATTTTATCGACACTAATATCCTGAGTGGTTTGAAGTGATTTGGCTTCATTAACGTTTTTCTTATTTGTAAATAGTTCTTCGTCGGAATCAAATAACGCTTTTTTATTAAAATCTGTTGCTTTATCTATGTTTCTAGCAAGTTTACTATTATTTTTAGTAAACAATCCATCGTCGTCATCATCATCAAATAAATTATCTTTCAGTTTATGTTCAACAGGCTTTCGCTCTTTGTTTATATTAGGTTTAACATGTTTAGCAACATCCGTAAATAGTCCATCGTCGCTATCAGAATCGAAAATGCTTTTAGTTTCTTTGATTTTCTTAACTTCCTTGTTCTCTTTTTTATTTACACCTTTTTCGACATTTGTAACATTTTCAGACACAGGTTTTTCACTAATTTTAACTTTTTCCACTTTAGGCGCATCCTTAGAAAATAAATCAGACTTTTCACTAACCGCTGTTTTATCTTCTTTGATCTCCTTTTTAACTGTTGATACTTCAGCAAACAAATCATCATCGTCACTGAACAGAGGTTTATCATTCTTAACAGTTGGTTTCACCTGCACCACAATATCACTAGAGAATATATCATCTATATCATCAAATATGTCACTAAATATATCCTTTTTACTTTCCTTTGGCTTCATCACTTCCGTTGGTTCTTTCTTCACTACATCAACCTTTTTATTAAGTTTTTCAGATTTAGCGAATAAATCATCGAATATGTCTCGTTCTTTTTTAACTTCCGGTTCTTTCACTTGGACCTCTTCAGTGTTGCTCTCGTCACCGGAAGTGGATGATTTCCGGCGGTTCCGTTTCAAGATGGCGGCTCCTATGCTTTCAGCGTGCTTGTTTGTGCCAAATAGAGATATGCCGCCAACTGGTTTCTGGAAAAAACAAGTTATCATTTAGCGTTTTGCATTAAAATAATGTTCGTGCAGGAGGAAATAACGTTGTTGAACATCACTGGACATCTTCCGGTATCATATGGTGGTGATGATGATTATTTCTTCGGTTACCACGAGGATTACACATGAGTCATGACATAAAACTATGAAAACGGATAAACTCGCATATATTAACTAATTTTAATTTTATTCCGACGTTTCGAACACTTTACAGGGTTCGTGGTCTGCGTCTCAATAATTTAATCTTAACTATTGTAATCATGACATTAACCTTAATCTTAAAGTGTAATATTAATCCAATATTGTACACCCTAGCAGGGTATTATGTACCGACCGACTAAGACTATTATAGATGTAAGAACATATTATGTACTAATGAACATGATAACAATGGAGTAAATGAATATGAATAATACTTATACTGTAAGGAATGTGATTACGTAACTCACTTTGACATTGTCTTCAGACTGTTTGACGATTGTTGGTTTCTCTCTCACTTCCGGTTCCGGTTCTGAATCTTCAGGGAAGAGAGGAGGTTTCTCAACCGTTTGGTGCGTTTGTGCCTAAAATATGTTTAAAATAAATCATGACATTAGATACAGATTTTTCCTAACTAGTGCGCAAAAACGAACTTTACGCACGCTTCGCGCGCGTTAATTTCTCTTTTCGATGCACTTGTTATGAAAAAAATTGTCCCTTACACGTGCAAAAACTTTTTTTAACTCGGGTGATTGTCGCCCTCGTTTCACTCGGGCTCCAACTTTCACCCTCTCCGAAAAAAAGTTTTCCCGCACTAGTTAGGAAATGTACTATTTCAATAAGATTCATGATTTTTTTGATAAAAATATGTTATCTGCAATTACTGAGACTTATGTTGTTAATGTAAAATGCCCACGCTCTATCTTGTTATTGCATGTTGATTGTATTTTTGTAGACATCTTTTATTGGCTTTGTTTACTGTATGTACAGGGTGTTTTTTTTTCGACCGTTCAAATTCTACATAGTGAATGTGTAGGTCATACTCACCAACTTTTACTATGGGGACAACGTCGAAATCGCGAAAAAAAAATCAGCTGTTTCATACAAATTGGCGGCATTACGCCGGCCGAAATGTATGAAACAGCTGATTTTTTTTTTCGCGATTTCGACTTTGTCCCCATAGTAAAAGTTGGTCAGTATGACCTACACATTCACTACGTAGAATTTGAACGGTCGAAAAAAAAACACCCTGTATACTCAGTTTTGTAAACTGCTGTTGATGCCCCTAATAAATAAAATATTAATAAATTACCTTGGGTGCCCCAAAAAGTGCCTCTTCCAACGGATTCGGTTTAGGAGTAAAATCGAACAAATCATCAACCACTTTACTATGGCTTTTAATTTTAGGTTGACTTTTGTGTAGTTCTGCGAATATGTCATCGTCGCTTGATTGCTCGTCCAACGGTGGAGGTTCATCTGGGAATATTGTTGCTGGAAAAAAAAACAGACGAATTAAGAAGACTTTTTTTTGAAGTCGGTTATGAAACCTTCACTTGGGTGTGGGGAATATCCGGGAGGTAGTAATAACACTGTAGTTCGCAATCAGAATCACTACATTTATTATCTCACACAAACACTTTAGTTTACACGATCAAAGTTAGACACGAATTGTCCGTCCCGAGCAGGTTCACCGCCTTTTATACCCTCGACTCCCTCGAGTAGCAATCCCCGATTGGTTCTACCTGGCAGTTGCCTTACCCTCATTAATGACTTGCGGCAAGTAATACTCATATTGTAAGTGGAGGGTAGGCGAGTTGTTACCGTTAAAAAAAGTTAGCTTACCTGCGAACTATAGAGAGAAAATTGACTCAAAAAAATTAAGCACTGTAGAACGGAGACGCAAGGGGGTGAAGAAGAAGCAGGGGCGGATCTAGGACTTCGTTGAGGGGCCCTGATCTATGATATGATAGTATTTTATACTTAGTACACACTTTATTCGCTTTTTTGCACAACATATACAGCAAAATAGGCTACTTGACTCATATCAAATTTAGTGCAAAAAAGTATTATTTTCTGTAGTATTTATTGAAAAGATCAATATTTTTCGATTACGGTGTATTAAAAGTGTTTGTTGGGTACATATTTTTTATTGAAAAATTTGTATTATTTTTTTTAATTTCGTACTCTGAAAACGGTGTCAGCCATGATGTGACGTCATAGGATCTTAAACTAACTTCATGTCGAATCTTATACGAGTGAAATTCGCCATGGACATGTAGGCATGTAGCTTTGTTGTGACATTGACATAACATAAGTGACATGTCACATGTTTGTTTTCGGTTTGAGTGACGTCACACCACAGATAATCTAACCAATAACATGGCTAGTATCGTTTTCGCGCGGTAACGAAAGTTTAAATTTTAAGTTATAATTTTGCGGTATTTTAGGTCGTGAAAAAAATTTTTTTTTTTCCGTTAATCAGATATTGATTAATAATATAAGACAAACTTTAAAAATGGGTCAAGTAGCCTATTGTACAAAGACGAACTTATTCCTTTAGGCCGTGGCGAGTTTATTCTGAATCTATAATATTCTGAATTATATCCTAAAACCTCATTGGGAAATGGGGACCAGCGGGAATGCAATTATTTTTGCCCAAACTGTATACCTACAAAAAAAGGTAGTTAAAAACAACTTACTAGCTACAGGCTCCTGGGGTTTGTATAACTTCCGGGGAACGGTTTCCGGTTGCGGTTGTAATGGCTCTCTTTCCGGTATCTGAGAAAATACATAAAAAAATACAATTATTAAATGTATTGCGAAAACACAAATCAAATTATTTATTAACTAAATATTTTGATTTGTACTTTTTTATTTTTCCCCCAGTAGTCACACTACTTAATCCTATATAAATTATAAATATTAGTTGTCATATACCAAAGAAAAACGACCAAGATCAACTAATGTCCATCAAATATTTATAATATGTATATAGTATTAAGTAGTGTGACTACTGGGGAAAAATAAAAAAGTACGTTAAGTACGGTAAGTTTTCGCAATACGTTCAATAGATGGCAGCACCAGCTCTCTCTAGCTATTCTAGAAAACTGCAAAGTATTCTAATAGGAGGTGCAGGCATGTATTGCTTGCCCTTAGAGAATGGTCAAAGGCGCCTAGCCTTGTAAGGGATTGCATATACCCGAGAAATTTGACCGGTGGTTGCTAAGATCGAGTGGCCGAGGGGTACAGGCATTAGCCGCGAAAGCTGAGTACGTGGGTTCGATCCCCACCTCGGACATTAGGTGACCTTGGTCGTTTTTCTTTGGTATATGACATCTAATATTTATAATTATTAATTAAGGCCAATTTTAAAATTGGGTTATTAATCACCTTTTTGTTTAAATCATTGCTATGGCTACCGTGAGCTACTAAGCTATGAACTATCGGCTATAAACACGAACAAAAGATACGCACTCCCGTGTAAATAAAAGAGACACGGCGATACTCGCCCAGCTATCAGCTATCACCGCCGGGCGAGTATCGCCGTGTCTCTTTTATTTACACGCGAGTGCGTATCTTTTGTTCGTGTTTATAGCCGATAGTTCATAGCTTAGTACCTTGCGGTGAGACCAGTGCCTTAGTAAGGCCACAATGATAAATGTCATTCCATTCGTGTTAGCTTTGGTGAATTGACAATATTTCATATTTTTTAGTGCTAGTTTTTATTGTACGTTTTGAAAGAACTCAATATTAAAAGATCCACGTTTTTTTATTTTTCAAAAAAAAATGCTATTTTAGTGCGAAAATCCCTGCGGAAATCTACTTCGAGCAGAAAGAGCCTAAGTTACGAACGTCAAGAATCAGCTAAATGACATCACAAGTGATGTTTTATAAACGTAAGAAAACGACGAAAAACGGTAACAAGTGTCAAATGCATAGACATATAAAATTGATAGACCGAGTCTATTTTATCTGTGGGTGACGCCGGCAATGCCTGTCAACGATCTTTGTTTGTGTATACTAGTGCACCTAAACCGCAAATAGTAAAAGTGATTAAAATAAAGCTTTTCATGTATATTTCTGTTCGATAAGTGCACGGAATGTGATAAAAGTGATGACTTGTGTCGTTCCAGGGTGTAAAAACCGCCAGGGTTACCTGAATGAACAAAATAAAGACATTACGTTTCACCGGCAATTTAGTTTTGACTTGAATTTTAAGATTTCGAACCTTATTAAGGTAAAAGTAACTGAAAATCTTATTCAATATTTGTTGTCGGATACATATGTGTAGTTTTGTGATTAAACCATTTGTATTTACATTCGTAATGTAATTATAAATAGTGGGATTCAAACATTTGTATCGCATAGTGTGGTACTTAAGAGACCGATCGTGATATCGATAAATGTATTGATAGTCAACTCAAAAATGAATCGATGTTTTTAATGTCCAACAGGTTTCCACTGGACACTGAACAAAGGCTATTATGGGTCAAAAATATCAAAAAGGCAGACGACTGGTACCCTAAAGAGTATTCAAAAATATGCTCCGCACAATTTTAAGCTGTTGTTTCAGGCAAGGGTACGCGCATAAGTGATTACATTCTGACGTACTACCCACCATATTTGGTAATCATCCAATGTCATGTCAACCAGCAAGTAAATTAAGTTTAGTTTAATAATGACGCTCATGTGATACTTGTGTAGACTGATTAATTTAATTATAAAGAAGCCATCATACCAAAATTGTTAGGTATGCTTTAAGGAATGATAAGTCCATAAAACATGTTATAATGAGAGTTTTCTGAAATCACCAGGGCGGGAGCAGGTCCAGAAACTTGTCTAAATTCTATGTTTAAAGTTTCTGGTTTAAATATTTTGTATGAGTTAAAAAAAATACATAAAAAAATTTAAACTTTATTTAAAAAAAAAAAAACATTTACTTAGTCTTTCTTTGGGGCTAGATAATTGTGTTTCTTAGCGGGACCTTACGGCTAAGTGGCGCCAACTAGTGGCATACGTTTTAGTAAACCCTCATTATGACATTTTAATTAAAGAAAATATTTCGTTAACTTTGTGATTTTATTTTTATCCTAAAATGTAGATTTTGAAATCACGATCGAAGAAGATCGTGATTTTGAGTAGGAAATAAAGTTTATTCCTACTGTATTCGCTACCTAATTTGGTAAAAATATTATTATTGACGATAAAAGTATACGATTGAAGACTGGACATCACTAATAGTAATGACATTTTATCTAGTCAGGTTGGTAGCATTGTTCAAGAAAATGGAGTCGTTGATGGAGTTCACGACCAAGTAGAACTACTTTATTTGTCTCTTTTTCCTTATGGAATACGTCTTGAGATGGGGTGAAGGATGACAATAGTTTGTTCATGTATGTCTTAATACACGGAATCTTCCCTATATTTTATCTGTGGTCAAATGTCACTGCCAAACACAAATGACATTCCAACCACAAGACTTTTTGTTTATAGTGGCAGCTCTGAATCAGCTATGTGACGTCACTTCCCCTTTAAACTATTTTTAAGATTTTTTTACAAAAATCATGCGAAAATAAAATTCGTAAATACATTTTTGTGATCTACGTGCCTATATCTCGAAAAGGTTTTCGATTTAGGGACATCGAGAATTTTTAAACGTCGTCAATTTACCTGTACTCACGTTTTTTATCTTGTGCTTTAATTGTTATTAACAACATTTCTAATTGTAAGTAATAAACCAACGTGGGTCTTCAGGATTTTTACCATTTTTAGCCAAAGCTTCACTTTAATTTAACGGAAATCAATAAAAGAGCATATCTCAGAGCGTAAACGGACATCTCATTCATCTGGTCACGTTTTTTTGGAAGTGACTGAATGATTTGAGGTTAGTTTTGGTTGTCTCATAGAGAAACGGGTCCTATCTGACGACCGAAAATGGTACCAAAAGATGCAGCCGCTTCCAAAAAAACGTGACCAGATGAATGAGATGTCCGTTTAAGCTCTGAGAAATGCCTAAAAACACGGTGTATATCATGGTACCTACATCACAAGCCTTAATTGAGCTTACCGTGGGACTAGTTCGATTTGTGTAACATGTCCCAAGATATTTATTATTGCCATTACCTTTATATCGCCTCCTAATCGTCTAGCCAAATCCGCGGCCACGGCGGCGGGGGACGGACGTACGGGGGAGACAGAGATGGGTGCTTCCGATTCCAGAGATAACATGCTTGACGAGATCTGTAATTGATAGTTATGGTACAAGTGTTGAAAGTGGGGTTTACACCATAAGTGTAGTTTTAAGATTAAGCTTAAATCAGTTTTTTCTCCTTATCATGCACTGTTATGTTATTGTGAATTATTTTTATCTCTAGATTGTAGACAAACATTACCTTGTAATTCCTGTTTATTATTTTATTTTAATTTTTATTGTTTGTTTTTGAAACTCTGTAACTTGATGCCAAATCTGTCTATGTCTATCTCGCATTAGTGCAGTAAAAAGCACCTTCAGTACTGAAAAATTATGGTTCTGGATAACTTACCGCCCTGTCAGGCACATAGGCTGGTTCCTCTTCGGATTCTGAATATTGGACCACTTCTTCCGCTTTTGATGTCGAGCTGTCTGAGTCACTGTCATCAGGGACTAAACCTGCGACAAGTATTATAATAATATTTTTCTACTCCCGTACTTTTATTTGTTATTTACAGGGTCGTGAACACACGTTTATGCCCCTATCTTACAGATGTCAGGATAAGTCTATATTGTCTTTTCCCTATAAACGCATTCGGGTTTACACGCAGTGCGTTTTTTGCATTTTAAGATACCTCGCCTCGTGTCAGGGATCGAAACCGGTTTTTTAGAAAAATCTCGATATAGCTCAATATTTTAAAATGTTTTACGCTCTTTATGTAGTATTCAACATTTTATGTAATTATTGATATCATATTTTTCAATTACTCCATTAACAAAAAAATTATAAACCGAACAACGAAAAAGAACGGAATTCGAACCGTTCTTTTGTATGGAGCAAAAACCGTTATCCGATCCCTGCCTTGTGTATACAAGACGTAATTAAATACATGGCTGCCAACCTTTTTTTAAATGTCATTTTTGATGTACATATAATAAGTCATAGAGGAGCTTTCTTTTTAATTTTGACGTCTTCCGCCCGACCTTGATGATTATTGATTATTGATAAAATTGTGTTTGACTAAGAATTATTTTCAAATTTACAATTTTATTTGAAAATAAGTGAGTGATCGTACTGATCGTAGAAAAAGTATTGTATGCAACATTGTTTAATTGAGTCAAAAAATGTTCGTGGCGTCTTTAATAACAATTTTCGGCTTCGCCTCAAATTTTTACCCACGCCACTCACCTTCTTTGACCTCTGTTAAACAAGGGTTGCATAAAATACTATAAAGAAAATATAAATTAAAAACTATTATTGATAAAAACTAAAAATGCCTGCCATAAGTCCACCAGATCTGTCCCTAGCGTAAGGGTGCCTATAAGGATGGCTACATTCCCACGCTTAAAAATTACGCTTTTTCTTTGGCCTTGGAACGAGCCAGCCTTAGAGTCACCAGTAGACTAAATTTTTTAAATTAATTTAAAAATAATATGAGTATCTCGGCTCCACGGCCTCTACTGCACTAGGGTCTCTACTTTATATAAATCTCGTATTTTTAATATAAATCTTTCTCTATGGATTCTGAAAGCGATTGTTAACTTGTCGTATATGACTTTTATTGTAAGTCAATGTAAATCGCAATTCTTTCAAATCAACACTGAACATTTATTCAAAGATAAAAAACGGTAATATATTTTTTGTGACACTGACCATTATTATTGATCATCATATTCATCATCATAGTGGACACATTACTGCTATCGCCAATCCGCTTGCCCAGCGTGGTGATTATGGGCATTTACCTCCTAATGCGTCTATACGCATAGTTAATAGGAGAGGCCTACGTCCAGCTGTGGACTATCATAGGCTGATCATGTAAACTATGCAAGACCCTCTAAAGGCCGTTGAATAAAAAAATCACAATGTTTAAATAAATAAGCTTACTGTGGGACTAGGTCAACTTACATAAGCATGTCCTATTATATTTATTCGATATTTACATCTAAGATCGATACGTGGACAAAGAAATGAGTCATCGCCATAGATAACAGTGATTCCGCTAGGTTATGTTGCGTCGAACACAACTCGTCGACAACCTTGTCGACCAATTTACAATTTTGTATCGGTACACCCCTTAACACGTTCGACGCCGATGACACACATATGTGACAAAAACTGTACTCCTATGCCAGTGACACACATACGTGATGAATATTATCATTGTATGCTTAAATTAATGACATCGATACGTGACGGCAATAAGAATACATTTGTCACCACCCCAACTCCTCCTGCGGGTGTCGTAAGAGTCGACTAATGGATTGAAGTGTCACTGACCATTATTTTATAAACGATTGGTGATGGGCAGCAGCGTCATCATAGTGGACACATTCCTGCGATCTCCAACCCGCTTGCCCAGCGTGGCGATTATGGGCATATACCTCCTATTGCGTCTGTATTACGCATAGTTAATAGCAGAGGCCTACGTCCAGCAGTGGACGGACTATCATAGGCTGATGATGATGTATTTTTTTTTGCTACAGGATAAAGATAAGTCACAAGCAAAATAAGGATAATTCAGTTACCTGCATGCCATTTAGCCTTCCACGCTTGGGACCCTATGATGTAGGGCAGAGGTCGGTCTGCATAGAGGTCCTTCGGTTTCAGAACCAATCTGAAAAATACTTTGTAATGTAATGTAGGTAAGAAGAACAACTGAAATGCTAATTAACTAGGCTACAACATCTAATGATGCCCTCTGCGTTCAACTACATAGTTATGATATTTAAAGATAGCTTACGACACCTATAGATGCCCTTTGCGATTAAAAGGTTACGACATCTAGAAATGTCCTCTTCGTTCATCCGGTTATGACACTTATGACAATTAAATAGCTAATGACACCTATAGATGCCCTCAGCGAAACCGTTACGACATCTAGATATGTCCTCTGCTTTCCACCGGTCATGATACTCATGATACCTCATAGCTTACGACACCTATAGATGCCCTCAGCATTCAAAAGGTTACGACACCTAAAGTCGTCCTGAACGGTTACCTGTCATCATCATCATCGCTGTCACTCTCGCTGTCACTGTCTCTCACGATGAGTAGCGGCTCGTGGTAGCTTTCTAGTATTTGCAGACTTTTCTGTAGTTTGGCTAGGTCTGAGGTTAGGTCTTTAGGCTTTGGGGATTCCTGAAAAAAAAACCTCCCATAAATTAGCAATTCAAATATTCGAAAATATCGAATATTCGGTCCGTTTCAATTGTCGAGTATTAGAATAATAAGACATGAGATATTCGAATATTTTTTTAACGAAAAATATTTTCTCTACTCCCGTACTTTTATTTGTCATTTACATGGTCGTGAACACACCTTTAAGCCACTACCTTACAGATGTTAAGATAAGTCTATATTGTATATTCCCTATAAACGCATTCGGGCATACACGCAGTGCGTTTTCGGATTTTAAGACACCTCGTAAAGAGACAACAAGACGTAATGAAATACATGGCTGCCAACCTAATTTCAAATGTAATTTCTGATGAATAGTAAACCATGGAGCAGCTTTCTTTTTTAATTTTGACGTCCCCCAGCCGACCTCGATGATGAATAAAACTGTGTTTGGTTTGACTAAGAATATTTCTCAAATTTACAATTTTATTAGAAAAAAAGTGTGTGGTCGTAGAAAAAGTATTCTTAATTCGTACATATACTATACTACATTGACTATGCTTAATTCGTACATATACTACACATACAGGGTGGTCCAAACCTTGACGTCAAAAAATTTTTTTTAGGTTGCCTACGTCATGGGCTATCAGAATATACCCCATGTATGTTAGCCAATTTTTTGTAGTTTTCGAGTTATGAATTTTTGAAAATTTTTTTTTGAGAAATTCTGGAATGAAGAAAATTATTGATAAAAAAAAACTATTGGGTTTTTTTTAATATTTTCTTTTTGTAAAAGTATTACAACAAATAAAGCATTTACTGACAAAAAAATAGCGTCCTCACTTTGATAAAAAATAAAAAAATCTAAATTTTACGTTTAAAACGCACCAAAATAGCATTAATGTACGTAAATAAAAAAAATAAAACATATCTCAAGGATTTTTGGTAATGTAAAGACTGCCCTAGACCTTAAACCTTCGTAAAAGCAAAAAAAAAGTTATACTTAATTATGAGGATTTTTTGGAGTAGACGGTCAAATGAACTTAAAAAAAAACTTCAAAATTTTTAATTTAAAAATAAAGTGAAATTTCGTCTGTTTTGTTGTTGTTATCAATAAACAAATGCAGAAAATACCACGAAAGCTCAATTTTTGTAGTTATTCAAGTCATTTTTTACTTCTTTAAAATTTTAAGCTTTTTTAAGTTTATTTGACCGACTACTCCGAAAAATCCTCATCATTAAGTATCACTTTTTTTTGCTTTTACGAAGGCTCAAGGTCTAGGGCGGTCTTTAGAATACGAAAATTCCTTGGGATATGTTTTACTTTTTTATTTACGTACATTAATGCTATTTTGATGCGTTTTAGCGTAAAATTTTGAATTTTGTATTTTTTTATCCTACTTGTATCAAAGTGAGGACGCTAATTTTTTTGTCAGTAAATGCTTTATTTGTAGTAATACTTTTACAAAATAAAACTAGTTAAAAAACCCAATAGTTTTTTTTTATTAATAAATTTCTTCATTCCAGAATTTCTCAAAAAAAAATTTTCAAAAATTCATAACTCGAAAACTACAAAAAATCGGCTAACATACATGGGGTATATTCTGATAGCTCATGACGTGAGGAATCTAAAAAATTTTTTTTGACGTCAAGGTTTGGACCACCCTGTATATTGTTTATCCCTTTCTATCGTATAGACCTATTGATAAGACCGAAAGGGACAAACAATACTTAGCGACTTGCTAAGTTAGGAGACGTTTATGAATAGGGTTATAGTCCAGTCATTTTAGCTGAAATTAGGTAAGAATCTCGGAATTCGAGATACCCAGCTGTAACTTTGTAAATAGTTCTATATTGAAACCCTTAAAGTTGTCTCAAAACCTACATAATGGTAGGGTGTGCGCAACTATTAAATTTCAAGGTCAAAAGGTCAAAAAAATCGTCTTTTTGCGCTTTTTTTGTAAATATTTCTTTTCCTATGGGTTTTTTACTCTTTATATGTATTATGATATTGTAGAATACAAAATTCTCTACAACTTATGCATAAAAACATTTTTTACACGTTGAACCGTTTTCGAGATAGACGGCGGAGAGCGCGCGCTAAGAGCATCATATTAGGTCAACCGGTGCCTCCGGTCGAAAACGCGCCATATACACGGTGCCTCGCGAGGAAACCACATAATTTTAACTATGCATTCTAGACATCAAAATAAACAAAAAATATTATGAGACCAAATGTCAAATTCCACAAAAAAAATTTTTTTTTTTCGATTTTTTTTAGACTTTTTGAATACTTTTTAATATTTCCAATACTTTTTATCATATTTATCATAACAACAATTTGTTAAAACAAATTTTTTAAACTTTTAGGGTGTCTATATACAAGTATTTACAAAGTTACAGCTGGGTATCTCGAATTCCGAGGTGAACTTACTAAAATGACTGGACTATTAGTTATTAGTTTTCTATTCAGAATATGTTTTACCTTGTCAACGGCGACGGGTGTCACATCAGCGTCGTCCTCGTACACTCGGCTTTCTACAAACTGTGTATTGCTCAGTGCTAGGAACCTGAATTGAAATAATCAAAAAATCCTGATGAGCTTGTATCGCCGACTGTACTTTATTTAGTAATTTCATCATTAAACTAAGTAGTAAGTAGCTTTACAGTGAAGGAGAACATCGTGAGGCAGCCTGTGAAGAAATTCAAGGGTGTATGTGAAGTCCCCAACAAGTAAGTAGTAAGTAACAAAACAGCGTTGGGACTACGCAAAATAGGCACGTTTGATGTCGAGTTGCGGCTAAAAGGGCCAGAATACAACAACAACAATAAGTAGCTTCATGATAGTATTCTTAAATTGTATTGATATTCATTTTTAAATTACTTATTTTTATCCCAAACAATAAGAAAATATGTAATTGCTGACACGCTACAATCAAATAAAATATGGAAGTCGCGCGACATACAAAATTGAGTTTCAATCCAGAAATTCTATTGCCATGACGTTAGATTGAATGTTCAAATATTTTTGAGCACGGCGGCCGCTTCGATGTATCTGATGGCGACTGTACCTACTAGTCAAGCGTAGAAATATATGTTAGTAAAAATACAGGGCGTTCGTGTTTATTTGCGTTAAATTGGACAGGTTACTTGGGACCCTACGAACAAATAAAACATGGAAGCCGCACGCCATACTAAATTGCCTTTGAAAAACGGTCCTGAATTTTAGTTGACAAGTGACACCCCCTCTTCAATGCATCACGGTAATGAATTTCAATATCAACATATAAAAACTTAAACCGCCATTTAAAAATAGTTGTGATTGGTCCCTCGAAGTTTTGATTGGCTATATTCTATAAACATTTGTCAAAGATGTTGCGCCGAAATATGCGCGGTGTTAAGAAAAGCGCTATGTCCTGCCCATCTTGGCACAATTGAACAATTGGTTATGGGGGCATTTTTGAGCTGGCGTTAGACGTCCATGTTATATATGGTCGCAGTTGGGACCTTAATAGAAGTTGCCTGGTATATCGGCTTTTGTTCAGTTCGAAAAACATTTATTTTTTCGTTTTCATACATAATAAATGAAATGTTAAGTGTGAGAGAACCTTAAGAATAACATAAAAGTTATTATCAAACCGAAATCAGAAAGGGGTTCGAAAGTACTGTTGATACAACAAATGACACAACATATACCTGGAAGAGAGTTGTTTATAGATGTAGTGAGTGATTAATTCATCTATTGTCCGTAAGACTCGGCAGTTAAACTATGAATATAACTACAAATATATTCTAGATTGACTTATACCCTGTTGTGTCAACAGTACTTTCGAATCTCATTCTAATCGCAGTTTGGTAATAATCTCAGGTGACTGACGGCACATGTCAAAATAAGTAACATTAGGATCTAATTAAGGTTGTTTAGGGAATTAAACACTTTATGTTCAAAATAAAGCTCTATAATCATGGTTTTCACAAATAAGTCAGGATATTAGCACGGATTACACAAAAGATAGGAATTAGCAAACGTTCCATGGCGGCGGCGCGTGACAGATTGCCTAAGTGAGTGGCGTTCCCGCGCAAAGTGACAGTCTTGACAGGAGCTGTCAGCCAGGAGCTGTCACACAGTTAAGACGTGATGAGACTGGATCCGACACGGCCAGCCCTGACGTCGCGGCGTCCACGCAGCGTGTCTCCCTGGTGCCCCTGAGGCAGCCGTAGCCGTTGAGGCAACCGCAACCGAGGCACCACTGCCGTAGACGATGCAGCAGGAGCTCCGGGTACAGCTGGTGCAGCCGGAGCCGAAGCTGGTGCAGCTGGTGCTGCCGAAGCCGGTGCAGATGCAGCGGGTGCTGCCGAAGCCGAAGCTGGTGCAGCTGGTGCTGCCGAAGCCGATGCAGCGGGCGCTGCCGAAGCCGAAGCTGGTGCAGCTGGTGCTGCCGAAGCCGAAGCTGGTGCAGCTGGTGCTGCCGAAGCCGAAGCTGGTGCAGCTGGTGCTGCCGAAGCCGAAGCTGGTGCAGCGGGTGCTGCCGAAGCCGAAGCTGGTGCAGCTGGTGCTGCCGAAGCCGAAGCTGGTGCAGCTGGTGCTGCCGAAGCCGAAGCTGGTGCAGCGGGTGCTGCCGAAGCCGAAGCTGGTGCAGCTGGTGCTGCCGAAGCCGATGCAGCGGGCGCTGCCGAAGCCGAAGGACTGCGGAGGCAGCTGACGCTGCAGAACCATGAACATACTAGATATGTCTACATTTGCAGTTAATGTAATCTAGTGGCATCTAGAATTTATATGTCAATGTACTTCAGAGACTTTATTATGTCAACAGAATATTTTGCGGTATCACAGTGTAGCTTTAATTAAGAGTAAATATCCTACAACCAGCTATGACACAAAAAAATCATTTAGGTACTGAGGTGTTAGTACTAGTTTGGTTCTCAGTATTCACATAATCATGTGATCTATAGGTCTACTTGTGCTAAACAATTTATGACTTAATAAAGTCATGACATAATAACAGGGTCTGTGCATTAAAAATGTTACATGTTAATGTGTCTCTAGGTGTCAGTTAGTAAACACTTGTGTAATTTATTTAATTTGATTTTAAAGCTATTCTCCGCTAACAAAAATAGTTCATAATAATTAATTTGGCATTAATACTTAACAATGCCACAGCATAAATCATTCTGGAATTCCATAGGAAGCAACTTCCTAAAGTCACTCTTAATTAAACAACTTAACATGTACCATTGTACATCAACGTCATCTTTATATCAGCAACCATATACTTTGATGATTTCAAATCAACTTAGGTCACTTACTGGAAATCTCAAAGTATTTTGGGTCTTGGGATATTGTAGGACTGTACAGCTCGGTTAAACTGACACAGAATAGCTGTCCTCATGTTCATGTCGAAACATGATCTCTCGGGCTTCAAAGTAATAAGAAAGTTACCATACCAGACTTCTGTTCCTCCGTCATTCACATAATCTCAACAATCATATATCAGGTAAGTATGTGCACCAACAAACATTATGAGTTCCTTCACCCTGGTTGAACTTCATAAATGGACTTCAACATGTTGGAACAGGAGAGGTGTTGTCATCGTCCAGTTTTGAAGCATTTAATGAAATACTTCAATAGAACCTGTGAATACAGCTGAAAATGCGTAGGTATAGATGATCAGAGAACCGAAAGGTTCCGTCTGATAAACTCCTGCTGAAAGTTACTTGCGAAGTGATTTTTGATCACTAATATTGTTTTCCAAGGCGACAATCATCCAGGGCACAACAACTTAGCCGCGCGCAGGCCACGCGTCTTTTCGCTTTGATGTGCCGCCGCCTCGCGCCAAAACTTATTTACGAGTCAACATCACGTTTTAAGTAGCGAGAACGTTGCTTTTTCGTATCGTAAGATATTTGCAATTGAATTTACTCATTGGCAATTAACTTTATTCTGTAGTTTGTAAGTAATTAGTCCAATGACACTTAGCGAGCGTAATTATTTACGTGGGCTAATGTGATCGTGTCCCACTTTTGATTTAGGGAATTAAACACTTTATGTTCAAAATAAAGCTCTATAATCATGGTTTTCACAAATAAGTCAGGATATTAGCACGGATTACACAAAAGATAGGAATTAGCAAACGTTCCATGGCGGCGGCGCGTGACAGATTGCCTAAGTGAGTGGCGTTCCCGCGCAAAGTGACAGTCTTGACAGGAGCTGTCAGCCAGGAGCTGTCACACAGTTAAGACGTGATGAGACTGGATCCGACAGTTGCAATACCCTTGTTCGGTCATTAAACTTATCTTTTAATAACTCAATATTAATTATGATTGACCTAAATAAGCTTGCCTTAAATGTAAAGTAAATACATAAAAAGAACCTGTCTATTCAAAAATATAATGATTTGATAATAGAGGCATGGTCAGATGTTTGTAAATGAGCATCTACCGTTTAATTGTTGCCCTTGTTACAGGACCGTGTATATGCTTACTTGTTATTGACGTTCTGCAGATTGACGCTCGCGTCTCGCAGACCTCGCGACATCTCCTCCAACCTCTTGTTTGTTTCGTTGCATTTTACGATTATTCTCTGTAAAAAAGAATATAATGTCTAGGGTTAGAAATTTTGGTGGCATTAGGTGGACAGAGAACAGTGGAGTCGTTGTTTAATTTTTTAATGATTGATTGAATAATTAATTAATCAGAAATAATAAATGAATATATTCTTTTACACAGGGTTTCGCTAATTTTAAGTATTAAATAATTTCATCTTTAATATTTGACTGCCTATGAATTGAAGTTCAATCATTCTTTGTAATATAGCATATGATTATTATATAATATTTACGGTCTTCGAGAGAACTAGAACCTTAAAAATTAAATAAAAAAATTTTCTCATATACCAACATTTTTAATTGAAAATTAATATTTTTCTAGTTTCTTTAAAATAAAATTCATGTTATTTATTTAAATTCCTTGATAAATCCAGCTTGAAATGAACACTATTTCGTTATTATTTTATAAGTTAATCATTTATTCAACTTAAAAATGTTTGTAACATCGACTCCACTGCTCTATGTTCAATAAATGCCACCAAAATCCTAACCCTAATAATGTCTATGCAACAGTTATACCACAGAGTAAATAAATAAATATCTTGGGACAACTTACACAAATCGACTTAGTAGCATGTACTTGTGTACTTAAATACATAGACAGCCACGACGTAGGAACAAATACTCGTATTTCTGATAAATAAATACACAGGATTCGAACCCGGATCCTCCAGCTTCGTAGGTAGGGTCACTATCAACTAGGCTACGAAGGCTGACCTACCTAATAACTAAAAGTACTAAGTACAAAAGATTCAGTCTTTAACAAAACCCAACTTAAAGGTACAAGTTGGCAGCCGACCGCAGGCGACAACTGCAGACGACGTGTCGCGACGACACTACTGGTTTCTATGTATTTCTATGAAATTCCCTCCGTAGGTAGCGACATGAAGCTAGCGACGCGTCGCCGAGCGGCAGACGTCAGTGTCGCCCGACCGCAGATTAGTAGTGTCGCTGACGCCGAGCAACGATACGTCGAGCGTGTTTCATTTCAAAATGGATTTATTAGTATAATATTAGTATATTAGTATAAAATCGAACTGTTTTTCATTTAAACGACAATACTCTCTGAATTCTTTCATATCGCTTTTCAAATGGTTTTTGATCAGTATTGAATAAGTTCCCTCACTTGCTCTGCATTTAATCATAGGACATGTGGCTTGTCGTCTTCTTCTGTATAATAAAAGCAAGTCATCATCATCTTCTTCCTCTTCTAATAAAAGACGTAAAAAATTGCGATCACTAATCTCGAACACGTCAGACATCTTGTTTCACGGACCGCTCGGAATCAACTGAATGCCATCTGCAGTTGTCGTCTGCAGTCGGGATCGAAATCATGACTGCAGCGACAGGACGCAACGACGTGTCGCGACGACATGAAGCGACGACATGTCGTCTGCAGTTGTCGCCTGCGGTCGGCTGCCAACTTGTACCTTTAGGCATGTATGTAAAATTCCATCTGCAAGCTAAAATGAAACTTATAATCGCGCACGAACAGTGAATCTTCTTTGCGCACGGCGGTCTGTTCTGCATTGACATAAATTTGAATTTATGGGTAAACTTTAGGTTAGGTATTTCTACTCTAAATCTGGAGCTCATTCGATCTCAGAAGGAAAAATAAATATCCCAAAATAGGAATTACAAATTGTACCAAATAGGAAAAAATCTATGGGTAATTTTTTTCCCATAGGTATCGAAAGAACTCGTGATTCTGAGTAGAAATAACCTAAAATTTATCCATTAATTCAAAATTATGAAAAAAATAAATTTCCCAAAATTTCCACTCTTTCCGGATTTCCTCCTCTGTTATCGCCTTACAAATTGTATGGAAATGATAACAAAATAGGAAAAAATCCAAGGGTTTATTTCCATTGGAATCAAAAGTGCTCCTGATTCTAAATAGAAATAAGTCAAAATTTACTCATAAATACAAAATTACGGAAATGGACAAAATAAAAAGAAATACTCATATATTTTTCTGATGTCTATTCAAAGAGATTTTCATACTTTCTATATGCTTTCTGCCACTTATACGCACACTATATGAAAGGCAAAAATACAATTAGCATACACTTTCTAGAGATAACAAGGCAGGTACTCTTAATTTCGTTATGTTATGCTCGCGAATTCATTACCATATTAATTGGTAAATGCAGGATTTTTACTTTTAGTAATTAGACTTGATATGTGCGCTGTGTTCGTGGCAAATAAACGTACGGTCTACCTGGGTGCTTTTGCCAATCGCTAGCGCTTAGTAGCGTATCGTAGTTTTCCCTCTCTGTCACTCTTTCATATTAGTGCGACAAATACAGTTAGCTGCCTTTCGTTTACGATTGACAATTAAGCGTTAGCGATTGGCAAGTTGTCTAAGCACCCAGGTCTGTTATCGCGAACACCGAAGTTCTTAAATTTCGGGGATTTGTCTCTGTCACTCTAACGAAGGCCTCATTAGAGTGACGGGTAAAAATCCCCGAAATTTGAGGATTTCGTCGTTCGCGGTAGGGCCGCTGATCCTGGTATTAACACGTTAGAAGTCGTTGGCACAACGTCTGCGATCAAAATAGTAGCTATATTACGATACAAGTGCGAAAAAAATGAAGTTTGAAACGAGTGGAGATATGTAAATTAAAACACGACCGAAGGGAGTGCTGTAAATCGACAAGAGTTACGAATTCCGTTTTGCATGTGTCTTGTACGACGTTTTTCAGTACATATGGCTCTTTGAAGATTTCGACCTGACGTAAAGTGAACCAGTTCTCGCACTAGCGCGTAAAAAAGCGCCTACTGTACTGAAAAAAAAAATTTCGATGCAAGTGCAAAAAAAAAAATTTTTCGGCGAGGGTGAAAGTTGGAGCCCGAGTGAAACGAGGACGACAATCACCCGAGCTAAAAAGAAGGTTTTATTTTACACGTGTATCGAACGACCTATTTCATATCAAGTGCCTTAAAAAGAGAACTTTGGTCGCGTCGGTCTTTGGTCGCGGACACTCCATGATGAGGATCCTCTAAATGGATCGAAACATGTCGAGCAATTATCGACTTAAATTACGTGAGTAACCCGTGTGATAAATATTTAAATATATTTGAGTCTCACGTCAGTTATAATTCTAAGGGTAGTGTGATGAAAATAACTATAAGCTATGAGCGGACAACTGCCATAGATGGATACCTGATGTATCTCCTGCAGCAGGTCCAGGAGTTTCTGTAGCTTTGACAGTTGTATGGACATGGCACATCGCGATTCATTTTAGGTCCTAACCAGTGCCGGACTTAGAAATTTGCCGCCTGTAGGCCATTTATATTTTGCCGCCCCTATCCACTACGAAATCCGCAAATTTCAAATTTCGGGCAATGAAGGCGTCATTAGAGTGACGGAGACAAATCCCCGAAATTTACGAACTTCGGTGTTCGCAGTAGTAGGCCTTCTCTTACTTTGTACTCCCTAACTTTTAGCTGGTGTGACAGTGGAGTGATGGACGCCTAGCCAACATGCAATGACCGATATAGTGGTAGATTAGAGTTTATGCGAAGAGACTGGGGTTGTACTTTGTATTGAAATTAATAATAATTTACGACTCTACCCTTACCACACAAACTCTCGGTAGCGGTCCTTAAATTGGGAAAATAATAAAAGTGCTAACATAATTAAACCATTTAATAAATTTCAGCTCGGTTTTTATAGTTAATTCAAATTTATTTTTTTAGTACTTTACAACGCTCACTCACAAAAAACAAATCAATCAATGTTACAATAAAACCAGAAAACATTATTATTTAGCTTTAAAGTTATCTGATAATTAACAATTATAGAAAACAACTTTTACTCCCATTCTGTATGTAGCCAGGTTTGGTAGCTCATAGCTGGCTTCCATGTGAAAAAAGAAGAAAGCGCTGAAACATACGTTTTAAATTCCATTATTAATGCGACGTTTTTTCTGATTGTTTCTTTAATTGTTAATAATCAGGTAACTTTCTTTTATTATGTGTGTTGTTTAATTGTAAAAATTTCTGAAATGTCGTCTGTTAGCGCACTATAAATAATTTACAAAAAAAACGCAATTCCAATTGATTAGAAGGTTTCATTATTCCCAGATTTATTTTTAATGGTTGAACGTTACAATTACTGTTTTTCAGATTTTGGTACCATCTGGTAGTCATATTTGGTAGATAGCTACGAAATAAGAAACGTGTTTTTCTATCTTGTGGCCAGCTACCAAATGGGAACGATTCTCTTATCCTCCAGAGTACGAAGCTGATTTTATCATTTCGTAAATTCTTTCTATTACTTAAAGATTAAGAGGCTGTAATTTCAAAAACTTTCATTAAAGTTTTTATTCTTTTTGGTCGCAAGAAAATTGCTGTTAATGGGTGTATTTGAGATGCTGTAGTGTAGTACGCGGATTCCTTTTCCAAAAAAAGATCGCTATACATTGCAGTTCGGAAAATACCTGACACAAAGATTAAGCGCCAGCTAATCCAGCTACTTCCTACGACTTCAGAATTCCCATAGTTTTAGAGTCTTAATCGCGTAAACTTACATTTATTTTTATCCTGACGTTTCGGGCATGATGTTACACCCGTGGTCACAGGCAGACAGGCGAGAAAATGTATCAACACCAACTGCGCGGGTTTTTAGAACTACCCGCACTTGGTCTTGACTATTAGTTAGCTGTGGTCGTTCCTATATCGGAGAAACCAAGCGCACTATAGCGGAAAGTGTCAGGGAACATAATATATCACGGCTGTTAAAAAGCGTCAAACTAATAAGTCTGCTGTGGCCGAGCATTTGTTGGAATAATATAATAATGATAAATAAATAAATATCTTGGGACATCTTACACAAATCGACCTAGGCCCACTGTAAGCTCAATTAAGACTTGTGATGTGGGTACCAGGCGACGATATATATAAAAGCATAAATAAAAGAAATACCAGATATGTCAAGCCCATACAAAAATATGCGACAGCCAAAATATACCTCGACACTAGGCAGCGTTAGTAAATTTTGCCTGCTGAATAACTTCAGCACTAGTTGGCGTTAGTTGTCATACATAAGGATTAATACAGCTTGTATAATATTTGGACTTACAGTGACATCTAGTGATGAGTAGGTAGTATTGCTTCTGGTGTACCAGTGTCGGCCCTACTACTTGTCAGTAGATGTCGCTTTATGATATATATTGAAAAAACATGATTACAACACGGACATTGCATCAGTTGCGGAACACATTCGTGCGATAATGTCTAGGACTCGAGTGATGAAGACAATATTTTGCTATATATTTATTACAAAAACAAGTGGAAATATAAAAAATGATTCTGGATGCATCCGTATACCTTTTAATAATTTAAGTTTTTTTTCCAATCTCAATCCACGACTTTTCTGTTACATACTTTTTCCTGACATACTCTGGCAGCTTATCTTATAATTGTACAAACATGCATATTTTTCCACCTCCTGTACGAAATTAACATTAAAAAGTTCCGCCGCCGCCGCTATTTCGTCTGCAACGCGTATGCGACTCGAATAGCGTGCGACCAGCACGACAGTAGCGAGCGACTGATATATGATATGATATCAAACGCGTCGTCAAAGCGTCTCGTGTCTCGTCGTGTGTGCAAGGTCGTAAATCAATATATATGGCGGATCCTCAGATCCTCACAAGCGATGTGTAGGATACGGGTATGAAACGCAAATCGCTTGAGCGTCGCCTCGTGAGAGACGGGCCTTAAAATTGCATTGGCAAAACTGGAGAGACATCAATTGTTTGTCGATTGAATAGCTTCAATAAATTATATCGAAATAAACTGTGATGGATGATAAATTACGGAGACTACTTTTAGATAGATTCACTGTTATTTTAATTTTATTGTGTAGGTATAAATTTTATTGACACATGTAAAACTAGGTTATTCGGTAATATTCAGGTTATTATGTGATGTGTGATATGGACTTAGTTATTTCTTGATATTACTTTCACTAATTAGTCCTCCTATGCTAAATGACAATAATATTGTATGAAAACATTGGCAACATTAATTAGCGTGACAGTTAATGTAGTTAAAATTTCATTTATTCCCATTGTAAATGTATGAACGGTTTTCTTTCATTTTCGGCTTTTTTGTACATTGCCGTAAGTTGAATTGGAACCTATTATTGGGAAACTATTGGTAGGAATGGAATCGATTGGTATAAAAACTTGGTCCCATAGGTACAAACTTTTTATCCTGAATAGAAACAGGATCCTGTATATTTTTTCTAAAAACAGTAAACGCTAATCTTCATTAATTTAAAATCGAAGGAAGGTATTCTAAGGCCTTCTAATTACTTTAAATCTGGTAGCTGCCCTTACAGACCTAAAATAATTTCCCAAATAGATGTGGTACATAGTGGGTACTTAATAAATGTACGTACGACCTTTTTCACCTTCTTCACGCGGAAAGCTGATCGAGAGACCTGGGCCGCGTTTTATAAAGTTACAATTTACAATTTCGCTGTTTGCCTCTCTTTCTAGCCAATACGTGCGTGCGTTAGAGAGGCAAACAGCGAAATTGTAAATTGTAACTTTATAAAACGCGACCCTGGCAACGAGGCGCCGCCGCCGAGCGGGCGAGGCGACCTCCGCGAGCTGGAAATGCATCACCGCTCGCGCTCGCGCATGTGTTGTACAACGTCACGGGGCAAATTTAATTGCACGCGCAACTCTAACAAGGAAGGTTAGGGTACCCAACTGTCCGACTCCGATTTGATTCATTTTGATATAATATAATGTTATAGAGTAGTCTAAAATAACGGACACGTATTTTTTTTGCTGCCCAAACTCAACCTGTTAGGAAAAAAACCGGCGAAGTGCGAGTCGGACTCGCGCGCGAAGGGTTCCGTAAATCCGTACCATTATCAATTTATTATTAAAAAAATACAGTTAAATCAACCTACCTCAAAAACTATAGGAGATAATTTAATCAAACCAAAAATCGTTGATAGAGCTTATTAATGTGCATAACATATATATTTTTTTAATTTTATATCGCGTAGTTTAAAAAGTAGAGGGGGGGGACACATTTTTCAGACTTTGAGAGCTGATATCTTGAAAACGATTTGCTTAAATAAAAATGAGATGTACGTATAATCCTTCATATCATTTTCAAAGACATTTATTTTTATGCCAATCGTGACAGATAAAAGACACTTTTTTCCCATAGTAAAATTATGAAACCAGTTTTCTTGAATCTTTGTCTTCTTTGTACATCGCCGTAAGGTGACCCCTAGGAAACTATTGGTACTGGATAGGAATGGAATCGATGGGCATAAAAAATAAAGGGAGATTTTTTTTTTAATTTTTCATACAATTTGATTGTGAATTTGAATTTTTGATTTGTGGCTTTTCTAGCCGAAACATTTTTTTGGTCCCTTACGCGCAAATGGTCCTGAACAGAAACAGGATATATTGGCGTCAAAAAAAAGTTTGTCTAAAATGACCATTTTCTCCCACCCTGTATGTTTTTTCAAAATGTGTAAACGCAATCTTAATTAATTTAAAATCGAGGGAAAGTCTTTTAAGACTATTTTCGCGTAGCTACTCTGAATCTGGTAATTGCCCTCACTGACCCAAAAATAATTTCCATCCGGTATACAATCTGTTACCGGCGTCCGGGTATTTTTAAAAACCGGTAATATGAGTTACCTACCGTACTATAGTTTTATTAAGTTCAATAATATACCTAAACAAACATTTTCAGTAGCCTTTGCCCAATGATTTGATGTATACAGTATGTTACCGGCGACCGGGCATTTATTAAAATGCGTAACATGGTTTGCCGGACTTTAAGCGTAATAAGTGCAATAATATAACTAAACGTATTCAGTGGTGTGTGGCCAACGGTTGTATGTGTACAGTCTGATACCAGTAGGCAGTGATGATGGTTGCGTTTTTATTGTTTGTCGTAGTTTCTGTCACTTTTTAATATTAACGAGTGACACATGCCACGATAAACGCTGGACCATCAAAAGCCTCCAGATATAAATTGTCTGTAAGCTGTAAATGTTGGGGGTAGGGAGATGGTCACGTTCGGGTGTGCGTCGCTGTACTAACGGACGAAGCCTCAAGTCCGTCATACGCGTCCTTGTCGGCAGTAGGTCGAATCTGCCCCGTCTATTCTAATGGGTAGATCGCACCTCTCAGGCAATGCTGGTGACCATAACATAACATACATTTTTCAATGACATGTAAAAATGAATATTAGAGAGATAAATTCATATAGATACTTAAATACCTGGCTGCCTCCTAGCCACGACCAAGAAACAAATATTCGTGATAAATAAATACACAAATAATTTCCTCGCCGGTATTTGAACTCTAAACACTATACGTATAATTATGTATACCGAAATACGATTGAAAATAAGTTGCATATCGAAAATAAGTTGCAAGAGAAAGATGGCCGCAATTTTCATTTTTCGAAGTTCGCGATAAGCCTAGAGGATTAGCTAACTAAATACATATAATACTTACATGCAGCAACTAGACCATCATGGAGGCTTTTATTGTCACTGAGTAACGAGATGAAGATTTTAGAATTTATAACTAACGTGAGACTCTAACATATTTAAATATTTAGCAAACGGGTTACTCACGCAATTTATGTCGATACAAACATACATACATGTCCGGCAATTATCGACGTAAATTGCGTGAATAACCCGTTTGCAAAATATTTAAATGATGATGATGATGATACCTAGATGAAGATTTTTGACAATGTCCTGAGCACTATTTAATTAAAAAATCTAACTAAAGAAATGTAACTCCAATAAAAGCCCGCTTGATGGTAACAGACTGTATGTATATCAGTTATTTATCACTTGAAATGTAGTAATAAACTCAAATTTGTGCGCCTCCGTGCGACCGTACCTATGTACAGTCGACAAAAAATGTGTTCTACCACTTTTAGACTTTATTATGACTAATAATTCATCATCATCATAATCATCATCATATCAGCCGAAAGACTTCCACTGCTGAACGTAAGCCTCCCCCAAAGATTGCCACAATGACCTGTCCTGCGCCACCCGCATCCAGCGGGGTGAGGCGGGCGGCGACGGGTGGTGACGGGTGGCAGCGGGGGGAGGCGGGCGGCGGCGACGGGAGGCGGGTGGCGGTGGGTGGCGACGGGTGGCGGCGGGGGGAGGCGGGCGGCGACGGGTGGCGGGCGGCAGCGGGGGGAGGCGGGTGGCGACGGGGACGGTTGGTGACGGGTGGCAGCGGGGGAAGGCGGGTGGCGGCGGGCTGAGGCTGGAGATGGCGGGCGGCGACGGGTGGCGTTGGGTGTCGACTGGTGACAGTGGCGGGAGGTGGGTGGCAACGGGTGGCGGCCACGCAACGCGCACGTACACGCATCTGGTGTGACCCAGCCTTTATGATTGCACATAATTATAAATAGTACCAATTCTATCTTTAAAAATATTGCCACGTTTCATATAGTTGCTCAGGCATATACTATGCGAGTGTGCGAGCGGGAGGGCAGTAGGCGCGCCGTCACGTACAGGGCAACAGGAGCGGGGCCCGCGGGTGAATTCAGATTTTTTCCTAGGTTGATGCCCGATCTTATAAACTACAATCAATTTGCCGCCATTTAATTAAGTATCGTGGGCACAAAAAAATTGGATGGTAATTTATTAATCATAATCATAATCATAAATAAATGATTATGATTATGATTATGATTAATAAATTACCATCCAATTTTTTTGTGCCCACGATACTTAATTAAATGGCGGCAAATTTAAAATTTCAAACAGACGAATACGGGTGCATGAGGTATTTCTGGAATTATACGTTGCACTGGATGGATGGAAGGCGGCCACTTCATTTTGTCTTTCCTTTATACGTAATTTCCTACGGAGTTAATATTCTATACTTAAAATACCTAAATATATTAATATTTGTAAACTATGTACGATTAATATATTTATTGATAGTCGTATTTTTTTCAACTATGTTGAATTCGAACGTAGGAATGGAACATTATCGTCGAAGGTCAAATGGAATAAAAAAAAAATGGTTTGGTAGAATCACAGATAAAATATAGGGAAGATTCCGTGTATTAAGACATACATGAACAAACTATTGTCATCCTTTACCCCATCTCAAGACGTATTCCATAAGGAAAAAGAGACAAATAAAGTAGCTCTACTTGGTCGTGAACTCCATCAATGACTCCATTTTCTTGAACAATGCTACCAACCTGACTAGATAAAATGTCATTACTATTAGTGATGTCCAGTCTTCAATCGTATACTTTTATCGGCAATAATAATATTTTTACCAAATTAGGTAGCGAATACAGTAGGAATAAACCTTATTTCCTACTCAAAATCTCGATCTTCTTCGATCGTGATTTCAAAATCTACATTTTAAGATAAAAATAAAATCACAAAGTTAACGGAATATTTTCTTTAATTAAAATGTCATAATGAGGGTTTCCTAAAACGTATGCCACTAGTTGGCGCCACTTAGCCGTAAGGTCCCGCTAAGAAACACAATTATCTAGCCCCAAAGAAAGACTAAGTAAATGTTTTTTTTTTTTAAATAAAGTTTAAATTTTTTTATGTATTTTTTTTTACTCATACAAAATATTTAAACCAGAAACTATAAACATAGAATTTAGACAAGTTTCTGGACCTGCTCCCGCCCTGGTGATTTCAGAAAACTCTCATTATAACATGTTTTATGGACTTATCATTCCTTAAAGCATACCTAACGATGTTAGTATGATGGCTTCTTTATAATTAAATTAATCAGTCTACACAAGTATCACATGAGCGTCATTATTAAACTAAACTTAATTTACTTGCTGGTTGACATGACATTGGATGATTACCAAATATGGTGGGTAGTACGTCAGAATGTAATCACTTATGCGCGTACCCTTGCCTGAAACAACAGCTTAAAATTGTGCGGAGCATATTTTTGAATACTCTTTAGGGTACCAGTCGTCTGCCTTTTTGATATTTTTGACCCATAATAGCCTTTGTTCAGTGTCCAGTGGAAACCTGTTGGACATTAAAAACATCGATTCATTTTTGAGTTGACTATCAATACATTTATCGATATCACGATCGGTCTCTTAAGTACCACACTATGCGACACAAATGTTTGAATCCCACTATTTATAATTACATTACGAATGTAAATACAAATGGTTTAATCACAAAACTACACATATGTATCCGACAACAAATATTGAATAAGATTTTCAGTTACTTTTACCTTAATAAGGTTCGAAATCTTAAAATTCAAGTCAAAACTAAATTGCCGGTGAAACGTAATGTCTTTATTTTGTTCATTCAGGTAGCCCTGGCGGTTTTTACACCCTGGAACCACACAAGTCATCACTTTTATCACATTCAGTGCACTTATCGAACAGAAATATACATGAAAAGCTTTATTTTAATCACTTTTACTATTTGCGGTTTAGGTGCACTAGTATACCCAAACAAAGATCGTTGACAGGCATTGCCGGCGTCACCCACAGATAAAATAGACTCGGTCTATAAATTTAATATGTCTATGGGTAGAATAACCTCGCCAATCTCGCCATAGTTCTTCGGTAAATTTGTTGCCAGCTGTAGCTACTGGCTAAGTGGCAAGTTGGCAACGTCGCTCGTTCGTTCGCTCGCAGTGGTGATTCTATTTTGCAAGTTACCTATTCGGCTATATGTAGACTATAATGTAATACTTATTATGATTATACGAGGGGCCGCACATAGTGTGCCACTAAGAAGGATAGACATAGTCACTTACTACTAAGAAGATACTTGTGTGTGTGTGGCACTTAGACTTAGCATCTAACACACACACACACACAAAAAATAGTGGCACAGTGATAAGGACGGACGATTATCGTTCCTTTTCACTTCCACTAGTAAAAAGTTTCATAAGATCATCCCTTTCGTTCTTGCTATTATTATTACGTTGTCAAATCCATATCCATATTCTAAATCCATGTGATTATAGCATGATTATAGGTATTTCAAAACTTGACGCTTCAATCATGATATTTATGATGGTGAAATTTGTACCGTGATTCGTATACGTATACGAGATACGAGTTATTACTATTACCAGTGGCGGCTGTAGGCGCTGCACTACCTACCATAAAATTTGACAGAATCGTCATCAATATTCATTTTTAAATACTCCACGACATTTCTATATTTTTGTTTTCATATAAATAACTATAACTATAGTGGACACCACGCCACTACCGTTCCCGCAGTTCTAAAATTTCGCGCCGTGAGCATATTTTTGGGATTTTTATTTTTGCTGGTGCAAATATCGAATTTGACGGAAATGAGCCTATGATAGGCAACAGAGATTCAGGAACGTATATTTAGGGATTTGCTAAACATCTAATAATTCATTTGGTGTTAAACCGTATCTCGAGCTCTATCTAAATCTACATATTAGCATCATCAGCCCTTCCGCGAAAATCGAAATCCGCAAATTTCGAGGATTAGTCCCGCTCATTGCCCGCTCACGACACCTTCGTTGGAGTGACAGAGAAAAATCTTCGAAATTTACGAATTTCGATTTCCGCGAACTTCGAAATCAGCAAATTTTGGGGATTTGTTGCTGTCCTAATCAATTCAAGACGCCTTTGTTGAAATAACAGAGCTAGATGTTCTAAATTTACGGTTTTCGGAGTCTGTGGTAGGCTTTTTACTTAAAGTGCCAAAGACACGATGTATGTTTACAAATTTCGATAGTTATGGAAGATTGGAGTGACAAAGAAAAATCCTCGAAATTTACGAATTTCGTTTTTCGCGGTAGGGCCACAGGGCTTTATTTGCGGTTTTACACTTATATTCGCATCCTCTCTTATATTTTTGTGCAAAATTGATTTTAGTGACATCTATGGCCTCTTTTGTCCTAAACGGATCTATTCATTTAATGTTTTACTCCGATAGCAAGCTAAAATTCAATGACGAGATCATTAATCTATTGCACGATAGATGGCGTTTAAATGAATCAATGCTAATAAATTTAAAATCTTCATACATATATTTCTATTGTTTAAAAGGCTGTAAAATGATTTTCTTTGCTACGATATGTTAATTCAATTAAAAATATATATTGTCAGATACTGAGAGGGGAGAATATAAGCAGTCAAAATACGTTTATGTGCCAATGGCGCACGCGGCGCCATCTGTTAACGTTTTTGAAAAAGAATTTAGAGTTGTATGGGGCGAACAGTCTATGTATAAGTTAGTCTATGATAAAAGATAGATACATATAGATACTTAAATACATAGACAACCATGACCAAGGAACAAATATTTGTGATAAATAAATACACAAATAATGCCCTCGCCAGGATTCGAACCCGCAATCCGGACCAAACCACTGGATTAAGCTCCATAACCCGAAAGTCCTCTCAACCGAATGTAAATATCATAGCCGAAAAGTACGTGAAGCTATCAAAATTTAGAAACATCGGAATATTAATCAAAATGAGGAGCAAGGAATCTCGTCGTGGAATCCCGTGATTTACAAATGTAAGTGTGGTGAAATATCCATTTCCAAGCCATAAAAACACTCCTTTGCGTTGAGTGTAGGCTTAGTGACAACCCTACCCTAGAAGTGAGTAATCAAGACCAAGTGCGGGTAGTTCGAAAAACCCGCGCAGCTCGAAGGTGTTGATACATTTTCTCACCAGTCTGCCTGTAACCACGGGTGCGACGTCATCCATCCCCGAAACGTCAGAATAAAATTAAACGCAAGTTTACAAGATTAAGACCCGTTTGTCATTAAAATGAGTGATAATCATGAAAATTTAAATCAATATATTGATTTATTTGTTGTTTGCGAGTGAGCGTAGGAAAAAAAATTAACAATAAAAACCCTGTTGAAATTTTTTTTTTAATGTTCAGACAGATTTTTATTTTTTGTAGAACTTCTTTATTTTGCAAATTCAAGGACCGCTTTCTAAAGTTTGTGTGGTAAGGGTAAAGTCGCATATTGTTATTATTAATTTTCATACAAAGCACAATCCCAGTCTCTTCGTATAAACTCTGATCTACCACTGTATCTGTCACAGTACGAGTATGTTGATTAAAATTGACTTTTCCATGCTATTGAACTGTACTAATCACTCTCTTTGTATGAGGGGATACATTATTTCATAGATATTTCGATGTTGGTACTATGTTACATCCTGTATAATTCTGCCGCCACGGCCGAAGTTTAAAAAAGGTCGCTTCTACTCTGCCACTCGTAAAATCTGCCAAATTATTTTTTGACACCAAAAAAAATTTTTTTTTGGTGCCAAATCTGCCGCCTCTAAAATCTGCCACTCTAGGCCATGGCCTACTTGGCCTACTGGTAAATCCGGCACTGGTCCTAACTGCGACCATATATAACATGGACGTCTAACGCCATCTCAAAAATGCCCCCAAAACCAATTGTTCAATTGTGCCAAGATGGGCAGGACACAGCGCTTTTAGTGACACCGCGCGTATTTCGGCGCAACATCTTTGACAAATGTTTATTGAATATCGCCAATCAAAACTTTGATGGACCAATCACAACTATTTTTAAATGGCGGTTTAAGTTTTTATAGGTTGACATTCAAATTCATTGCCGTGATGCATTGAACAGGGGGTGACATTTGTCAACTAAAATTCAGGACCGTTTTTGAAAGGCAATTTAGTATTGCGTGCGGCTTCCATGTTTTATTTGTTCGTAGGGTCCTAATCATTAGTAGATCGTGGTAGCTCCTTGGTGTGATGAAAATAACTATAAGCTAACATAGGTGGTGGTGACAGATACCTGGTGTATCTCCTGCAGCAGGTCCAGGAGTTGCTAGAGCTTTGACATGGCACATCGCGATTCAGTTTAGGTCCTAATCATTAGTAGATCGTGGTAGCCCCCTGATATCATGAAAATAACTATAAGCTGATAGAGATGGTGACAGATACCTGGTGAATCTCCTGCAGCAGGTCCAGGAGTTGCTGGACAGTTATTTGACAGTTGTATGGACATGGCACATCAGGTCCTAATCATTAGTAGATCGCGGTAGCTCCCTGGTGTAAAGAAAATAACTATAAACTGACAGAGATGGTGACAGATACCTGATGTATCTCCTGCAGCAGGTCCAGGAGTTGCTGTAGCTTTGACAGTTGTATGGACATGGCACATCGTGATTCAGTTTAGGGAACATACCCATGTGACCTGTTTGGGGGGGGGGGGGGGGGGGGGGAGGGGGTCCGTCAAAGTACCACTCTTGGTCACCAGGGGGAGGGGCGGGGGTTCTCATATCTTGTCACGTGACTAGTATATTTCGAGATTATTTTGTAATAATGTAATTTAAATTGGACTTACACGCAACCGTTTTTCCCATCACTACAATTTTTAAAACCAAAAGTATTATTCTACAATTAAAATTTACTATTTAACCTACGCCAGCACTCTCGCAGTACGCGTTTTCATGGACCAAAAAATACTACGTGAAAACTAGGGGGGGGCTGTCTTGGCATATACTACGCTTGGTCACCAGGGGGAGGGGGGGGGGGCGTCAAAAAACGCTTAAAAAAGGGTCACGTAGTATGGGTATGTTCCTTTAGGTCCTAATCATTAGAAGATCGAGGTAGCTCCTTGGTGTGATGAAAATATTATATAAGCTGACATAGGTGGTGGGTGGTGGTGACAGATACCTGGTGTATCTCCTGCAGCAGGTCCAAGAGTTGCTGTAGCTTTGACAGTTGTATGGATATGGCACATCAGGTCCTAATCATTAGAAGATCGAGGTAGCTCCTTGCTGTGATGAAAATAACTATAAGATGACAGAGATGGTGACAGATACCTGGTGTATCTCCTGCAGCAGGTCCAGGAGTAGTTGTAGCTTTGACAGTTGTATGGACATGGCACATCAGGTCCTAATCATTAGAAGATCGAGGTAGCTCCTTGGTGTGATGAAAATAACTATAAGCTGACAGAGATGGTGACAGATACCTGGTGTATCTCCTGCAGGTCCAGGAGTTGCTGTAGCTTTGACAGTTGTATGGACATGGCACATCGCGATTCCGTTTAGGTCCTAACTGCGACCATATATAACATGGACGTCTAACGCCAGCTCAAAAAAGCCCCCAAAACCAATTGTTCAATTGTGCCAAGATGGGCAGGACATAGCGCTTTTCGTGACATCGCGCATATTTCGGCGAAACATCTTTGACAAATGTTTATTGAATATCGCCAATCAAAACTTTGACGGACCAATCACAACTATTTTTAAATGGCGGTTTAAGTTTTTATAGGTTGACATTCAAATTCATTGCCGTGATGCATTGAACAGGGGGTGACACTTGTCAACTAAAATTCAGGACCGTTTTTGAAAGGCAATTTAGTATTGCGTGCGGTTTCCATGTGTTATTTGTTCGTAGAGTCCTACTCATTAGTAGATCGTGGTAGCCCCCTGATATAAGCTGACATAAGTGGTGGTGACAGATACCTGGTGAATCTCCTGGAGAAGGTCCAGGAGTTGCTGGTCTCCAGCGAGGCTCCAGCGAGGGGCGGCAGCCCGGAGCGCCTCCGTCCGCTCCATTGCACCCTGAAAAGCGTCATGGTCAATGTTGCGAAGACATATACAAGGTTAGGATCACAGATGTCATATATATTATCAAACCGCGATTAGAATGGGATTCGGAAGTACTGTTGACACAACAGTGTACTAGTCAATCTAGGATATATTCACAGTTATATTTAGATATTCATAGTTTTCGTGCAGAGACTTACAGACATTAGATTAATCAATCACTCACTACATCTATAAACAACTCTTTTCTAGATAAAATTTTGTGTCATTTGTTGTGTCAACAGTACTTTCGAATCCCTTTCTCATTCCGGTTTGATAATACCATAGATCAAGCAAACGTATCTACTTAGCGTGTCAAATGAACTCAGTGAAATCTACTGAGTTGTCCGTCTTTAATCGCAGCTTGCAGCTTTCGGGCGTCAAATTTTGTAAGTTGAAGCAAAAAAGTTAAGTAATATTAATTGCAACAACACAAAAAAATATGAATACTCAAGGGCCTGAGACATATTTAAAATCATAGGCAAGCAACAACTATAGTACAAAATCTGACACGCTCGGCCGCCATACAAATGAATGAACTTGTTTCTTCTATCCAAATCTAATTCTGTGGTTAGGATGGTATAAACAAAATTGTTATTCTATTGTGTCTGTATGTCAGCCTCCTTAGCCTAGATGGTAGTGACCCTGCCTACGAAGCTGGAGGTTCCGGGTTCGAATCCCGGCGAGGGCATTATTTGTGTATTTATTTATCACAAATATTTGGTCCTTGGTCATGGCTGTCTATGTATTTAAGTATCTATATCTATCTATCTATCTATTATATATATCGTCACCTGGTACCCACACCACAAGTCTTAATTGAGCTTACCGTGGGACTAGGTCGATTTTTAGGGTTCCGTAGCCAAAATGGCAAAAACGGAACCCTTATAGATTCGTCATGTGCGTCTGTCCGTCTGTCCGTCTGTCACAGCCGATTTACTCGGAAACTATAAATGCTACAGTAACAAAATTTGGTAAAGATATCGACGGCGAAAAGCAAACACGTAGTAACCCACAAAAATGAAATTGTTCACCAGAGCCGAAAAACCTCCCGAGTTTTGAAAAAAAAATCATAACTTTCGTATTTATGGACACATCTTATTAAAAATTGGACACAATATCCACATTTTTATTGTCTTTAATTTCATTTAAATAAATTTCACCATAAGTTATTACAAGTGGAGTTATGTGGGTTACTACGTTTTGGTTGTTTTTTTACAGTTAGCAAACACGTAGTAACCGACGTCAACAAATGTATGAAATAGCATTTTTCTATCGTTTTTGTGAATAGCAAAAACGCAGTAACCCACTTTAAGTTTACTAAAAGTAACAGTAATAAAGTGTTAAACCACATGCTTTAGATAATTTCAATGAGCCCAGTGCTGTAACACTATTTGTTTTCGTATTGTAAGTATTTTCAAATGCATTAAATGTATTGCCAACATTTTTAGGATGACTTTTAAAGTGACTTTAATGGAATCGCGAAACAAAACACACGACGTTTCAAATGTTTCGTTAAGAATGAGAAGAGACATAAAGGAATTAAATATGAAAATCAAACCACTTAAAGTGTAATAATCAAAAATGAAATAATTAAATTAAACACGAAACGTATAAGTATACCTTTATCTTGAAAAATCATAATTAGACTTTTATAAAATGTATAGTTTAAGCAAAGTATAACATAATTGAGCCCAGTTTAAACAAGATAAACAACAAAAAAATCTATAAGTACTTCTATCTAGCACGTTTGAGACTGATAACATTTTTTAGTTGTTTATCTTGTATCTAAAGTATCAATCATTTATTCATAACCATGAAGATAAATTATTATAATATTTATAATAATATAAACGCAATATGAACTTGGTTCCTACATATAGAAAACATAATGAGATCCTATTAAATAATAAAGAAACGTCCACGCTGGACAGAAGAAACGACTAAAAAAGTATGTCATTCTATCTTTATACTACTTTTGCTCAGTCTATATCTGCAGTATCAGTTATCTTCATTAATAATCATGTAGTTAATTATTATAATATAAACACAACGTTAAATTTGTATAATATACCTATACTAACAAAAGAAAAGCCTACTTTGAATATGTCCAAATAAAAAAAAATAAAAAGTTAAACATTGTTAATAAAATTAATCACTTTAATATTTTCTTCGGTTACCGAGACGATTACCCATGAAATAAAAGTATAGAAACGGATAGTATATTAATTAAATTGAACTTCATCCCGATGTTTCGAACAAACAAAATAAGAAAGATAAGTACAAAAACTACCCACAAAGAAAAAAATACTTAACCACAGACAATATTATATTTTAAGGGTGGATGTACATCCACCAACAACATACTAAAATGCAAATTAAGCTAGTTATTTATTACAAGTGGTTTTCTGCCTTTTCGCCGAAAATTTTATTGCCGAATCACTTCCCAACCAACTTTTCGCAGAAGTGTCATTTGTTAGTGAATTTCATTTCCCAACTTTACATAATCCAACCTAACCGAACCCAACTAGTGGGTAATTCTCATTTCCCAACTATGGGGTTGGGAAATGGAATGGTTGCGAAATAATTAGTTGCCAAAAGTTATTCGGCAGAATGACACTTCTGCGAAAAGTTGGTTGGGAAATGAAATTCGGCAATACAATTTTCGACGAAAACACAGAATACCATTACGTGTATTTTCAAAATGAAGACAAGAAACAAAATAAATAATCTACGCCGGTTCTATCCCTACGCCTCTGTCCATCCTTTGTATGATTGTATTGTTAGGAACCTTCCTACCTGGGGTACCTACCCCAATTTTGAGACCGGCTAGAAACTCAGGGGGACAAATCTTTTCAAAAAACATTTGCAGTGAGGCTTTGGTTCTCGCTAAGGAGAAGAAATCCATTCCTAAAATGTTGCGTGAGGTCATTGTGATAATGAAATATTCAAATTTTAATAGGATAGAAACAAGCTTATCTCTATCACCAGCTTGGGATCCTATAGTTCATCTAATAAAGGAGCAGACAGGCTCGCACAGACCGTGAGACTAATGGGTACGACGGTATTGAGCTTTTTAGTACAGGCAATTTTTACAAAAAAGAAATACGTATGTATGCAAATAATATTGTATGTTTCGGTTTAGTGCACGTGGATCTTAAGAAGTACTACAAATGTTTTTTTTAATAGATGTGTCCCGCTGAGTTTCTTGCCGATCCCAAAATCGGGATACCTTACTAACAATACAATCATACAAAAGAAGGGATTTCTTCTCAGGTCAGAGGTGTAGGGATAGAACCGGCGTAGATTACTTATTTTCTTTTTGTCTTCATTTTGAAAATATTTATAATGAATAACTAGCTTCATTTGCAATATTTGTAATATCTACATCCCTTAAAATGTCTGTGGTTTAGTATATTCTTTGTGGGTAGTTTTGTACTTATCATTCTTATTTTGATGTAAGTAGATCTATCAAATTTCCTCGATTGTCAGTCGCCCGCAGACCACGAACCCCTATAAAGTGTTCGAAACGTCGGAATGAAGTTAAATTTAATGAATATACGTGCGCGGCAAAATTCTCGTTATAATGTTTCAAAATTCCAAACACTTCGACTCACTTTTGCTCCGCGGACCGCAATGAGTGACGTCGCAAGCGTATGCGCAATGACGGCGACTGCCACGTTAAAACGTTTTAAGGCGCGCGAATCTAAGCCTCTACACCCTACAAAAGTGAAGTAATTATTGAGTAGCTAGCTTTACGTGATCCTTGTAAAAGCAGTAAAAGACAAGATTCTCTAATTTGATACTGCTAGCCAAAATATTGTTTCCTGCTAAATGGCGTAACTGCAAGACTTTCAAATCTATGAGCGGCAAACACGTAGTAACCAGCATCGTCGTCAGAACAACGGGCGGTTTTAAGTGCCGTAAATGCTTTGATTTAAATAACAGAGGTTTTTTTGCTACTTACTACGTGTTTGGAGAATACATTTCAAGAAAAATGGGAAAATTTGTAGTTCCTAATTTCCTTGTTTTTCATCATATCGGCACGCGGATGGCACCAATCGACGCGGAAAAAATCGAAGATTCCGAAAGTGCAATAAAAAAAATTTTGACCTTGTGTTGGTTACTACGTGTTTGCTTTCCAGCGTCGATATGTGTTGTATGAACCGCTACAGGATAATGATACTAAATTGTAAAAAAAAACCATTGGGGTGGGGGCCCTCCATACATGTAACTGAGGGATAGAAATTTTTTTTTTGTTGTATATAAGCGTATGGTAGGTATATTAATAGAAAGGTCTTTGAAAATGATATGAAGGTTTATAAATTTAATTTTTATTTAAGCAAATCGTTTTCGAGATATCAGCTCTCAAAGTCTGAAAAATGTGTCCCCCCCCCCCTCTATTTTTTTAACCTACGCAATATAAAATTCAAAAAATATATATGTTATGCACATTAATAAACTCTATCAACGATTTTTGGTTTGATTAAATTATCTCTTATAGTTTTTGAGGTAGGTTGATTTAACTGTATTTTTTTAATAATAAATAGATAATGGTACGGAACCCTTCGCGCGCGAGTCCGACTCGCACTTGGCCGGTTTTTGAAAGATGTCCCAAGATCTTTAAGATATTGTAACAGGGGCATACAATTTTAAATTTTAATAATTCCCATAAAAAAGCGCTTGTGGCCTAGCGGTAAAACGGATGGCTGCTACGCAGCGGTCGTGAGTTCGATCCCCGGCTCATACCAATGAGTTTATCAAAAACTTAAGTACGAAATATTATTTAATATTCACAGGTGCTTTACGGTGAAGGAAAACATCGTGAGGAAACCTGCATACACCTGCGAAGAAATTCAAGGCTGTATGTGAAGTCCTCAACAAGTTCCCCAGCGTTGGGACCACGCAACGGCACGTATGATGTCGAGTTGCGGAAAAAACAACAACAACAACAATTCCCATAGTAAAAGTGGTTCAGTATGACTTTTATTATATATATACTAGGTGCCCACGAGGAAAGGGAAAAATTTTAACAGCATATTCCTGAGACTAAAAGAAGCAAAAAAATGTTAAATGAGTGTTGGTCTAAACTGCAAAAAAAAGTTTTTTTTGATGTTTTGAATGCCTTAAATACACAAAAAAAGGATTTCATTAATCAAACTATCGTAAAAAATGCACTTTAAAGTCTTTTTTTACATTTGCTAGGTTATTAAAAATATTTTTGTTCATTTGATTTCTGTCAATTAAGTGTGACAAGACTAAAACAAAATGGTCCTAAAATGCGTTTATCATAGAGCGTAACGGTCTAACACGGTTTTAAGAAAAAATCAAATTTTAACTTTAAATAAACTGAATCCGGAAAACTTCATATGACATTTTTAACTTGAAATTTGATTAGAAATCCGTTGTTGAATTTTTTCCCTTTCCTCGCGGGCACCCTGTATACGGCGTATACGCTAGTGACCCAGGAAACATCCTGTATACATTTATTAGGTAAATATAGCTACTTATTGTTTCTAACAGGACGCAGATTAATCGACAGTAGGTATGTCACAATTATCTCTTGCCACAATTCCGCATTTTATATAGATAATGCAGTAGCATGATAAATAAATAAAAATAGTAAATAAATACAACAGAATAACAATGAGAAATAGTTGACTATTTAAATCGGTGGTAATGTGTTAACTGTTCAGTACAGGTATGTACAATAAGAATAATTTTTGTTTATTATATTATCCTTTATTTATCTCTCTTTTTAATTTAGGTTTTTTTTTATGTAATAAATTCTTTAATGCATATTATTTTAATAAGATGTATTATTATATTGTTTTAAAAGAATAAGTCCACCTGAGTTTCTTACTGGTTCTTTTCAGAAACGGTGTAGGGTTAGAACCAGTAGTAGATTTTTTTTTCTCTCTTGATAGTGTCAGACGATTCGAAAATGCTTATTAATAAGCTTACTTGAATAAAGAATAGTTTGACTTTGACTTTACAATCCTTTGTTACTTGCCACAAGGGCCAATTAATTTGTATAAAGCTGCAACCATACATATAACATGGACATCTAACGCCAGCTCAAAAATGCCCCCAAAACACAATTGTTCAATTGTGCCAAGACGGGCAGCACATAGCGCATTTCTTAACATGGCGCATTTCTTGACATCGCGCATATTTCAGCACAACATCTTTGCCAAGAATACATATATTTACACAACTCTATTGCCTTGACATTAAGGCTGCGACCATATAATATGTACAACATGGACGTTTAATGGCAGCTCAAAAATGCCTCCAAAACACAATTGTTCAATTGCGCCAAGATAGGCAGAACATAGCGCATTTCTTAACACCGCGCATATTTCAGCACATCTTTGGCAAATGTTTTTAGAATATAACCAATCAAAACTTTGATGGACCAATTACAACTATTTTTAACTGGTGGTTTAAGTTTTTATAGGTTGATATTGAAATTCATTCACCATTCATTCATTAGTATTGCGTGCGGCTTCCATGTTTTATTTGTTTGTAGGTATAAAGGTACAAACTGGCTAGACCAGTAGCACTACATGGCAACTGTTTTTTATTTTGTTGCGAGAGTATTCAATGATAAGAGATTGTACAAATGGGCGTCATTATTCACAACAATATGAACAATTAATCCAACAAATAAATTCTTGTAATTTAATTTACATTCCTAAGGACTATTTACACAGACTTTCATAGTTCAAATAATTTCCAGAAAATGATTTGTTTATTCATTTAATCAACTTTGAAGTATGTCCATATTATTACAAAAAATGACACCCATTTATCCCATGTATGCGTAGAGTATAGATAGGAACAGCACTAACTAAAATATATATTAATATATGATATTTGTGAAGGTCATCTTTCAAATAGATAAAAAATGCCCTAATGTTGATTGAGGCCCTTTGGTTTCATAAGCAGAGGAACTACGAACTAAGCCATAGACACTGTTAGTTGAACATGAGATTAACTGAAACTTTAGTATAACTAACAACATATCTTGTTAGATATTAAAGAAGTTTTGTATTTGTTAAGCAGTGGAGATAAACTATTTGTGGGCAGTAAATTGTTATGGCCTAGGTATAACCGAAGTTAGCATCCAACCAAGATTTCAAGAATTAAGAACTCAATTCACAGTAAATACATTT